>JBAMJV010004446.1:0-55000 GCA_037951105.1 Echinarachnius parma | reverse complement strand
ATGATTTCTTGAAAGGTGTTTTTCTTTGTCGCTGGATCAAACCGGTTAGCCAAAGCTGCAAATATGATAGCTCCATCATGAATGACTAACATTCCCTATAAACTATAATATGTTACATTTTTGTGTTTATTAGTTTTAATCACGTTATATACAAACAACATGCCCTTCAGTAATATTATATATATTTTTATACATATCCGCGAGCTTTAAATTTAGCAAACTATCAGTTTTCCCTTCAATTTTCTCGATTGCATAAAAAAGGTCTACCACTTATCATCTTTATTTTGTTTTTACGTACAGCCAATAGGAACACAAACAACAACCACGGCAGTGACGACAACGAACTGCAGGCCGTTGAAGACGGCGAGCAGACCGATGGGTCTCCGCTAGAGAACAACCAACAGCTACATGAGGAAGGTAATTATATTATACATTTCATTCCGTAGAAAACTGTTGTCAGAATCCATCCTTTGCCATAAATCGTCTCATTTTCGTCATCACATAATTATATTCTTGGAAACAATTTTGACATGTATCATCCTATATTTTGTTTTGCATCTCCGTCGTTCATATTTTGGCGGAGAGATTTATTGTACAAGGGTTTTGAGAAAATGTATTTATATTCTGAATATGTTATGGCTGCACTCATTCGTCAAACAACTCCAGAGAATGCGACCCATTTATTTGTTTAAAGGGCATCTTTATCAGTTATCTGGCAATGTTGTCATGGACATGGTAAATTTGCTTATTGTACACGCATATTGCTTATTGACATGATTGAAACTGATTACAGTTGATCAAACATGATTTTGAATACAAGTACTCGGCAGAAACAAGAACAGAATGTAAAAATAAAGCCATGTTTACCAAAAGAAAAAGCACAGGCCGATTATTTAATCATGTTATGTATCAATTAGGGTATTCAGAATGAGTTAACTTACTTTCGATCCGTAATTAAATGTTTCTTACAAAAGTGCATCCGGCGACAGACACCAATCACGAAATGGCAAATGGCATCGACACCAGCGACAACAACAACGCCAACCACGTGTCCGGCGAGCAAGAGACGACATTTACGACCACGGAGGACGGCAGCGATGGGGCGGTGAATGAGGGGTTCAGGAGAGACGAACCCGCAGACCATATCGACAATGATGTGGACGTTGACAAAGACGGGAGAGGGGAAAACCTTTCGGACCCGGAGACGACAGAAAGGAAGAAGGATATGGATATGTTAGTCGCTGCCGATATGCCGACGTACGATGATGACGGTTTTCTGAGGTCGGACGCGAAACCGTATTCGACTAGCTCGTCGACAATGGTGAAGACTCATCCCCTGCAGATGATGGTGAGTTAATCTCGTGTCTATGGAAAATTATGTAATAATACTCGATAATTTTAAATCAATGTCTAACTTCCTAACACGCCTATTTGGAGCCGATTTTATGCTCCCACATCTCTCTTCCCTATCTCGCTCCTCCTCCCTACTCTCCAAGTTATTTTCCCCATCCGTCATTCCCTTTTTATCCTCCTAGTACCTTATCCTTGCTCCGCCTACTTGCTCCTCCCCTCGTTCTTTGCCCATCTCGATCATCAAATCTATTTCCCCCCCATCTCTCTCTCCCCTCTCGCTCCAGTTGCCCTCGCTCATCCTCTTCTCCCTTCTCCCTCGCCTCGCTCCTCTCCTCTGGCTCGTCCATATTCAAGCACACTTGTATCTTAATTAATTGTACTATGTCCTAATTATGAGATCCTATAGGAACAATATTACACATACTAAGCCTAGTTTATCTTGCGGCGCTAGTGAACGCTATACGCCAACTCACAATACAATTCTGAAATTGCTCATAATTGCTGTAAATCTTTGAACCTGACAAACTTTGGAGAAATTCGAACCATGGTCTGTCAATTAGTTACTCCACGATCTCTCGTCCTTCCACCCCTTCCACATATCAATCTCTCTCATCAGCTCAAATCCGAACGGGTCAACCTCATCACCCATCCCCTGGTTGTCAGCCTACTCAACCACAAATGGCGCCACTTGGGCCGCTACTTCTTCTGGACCGCCCTCTTTTTCTACTGCTTCTTTGTTGCCATGGTGACTGGCTACGTCACAGTGATCACGCCCCTTTTCTTCGCTCTGGCGACCAATGGGAGCGACGCGTCGGCCGACGCGCTCACTGCAAATCCCGCGCCAGTTTTCTTCGCTTCCGTAGGAGCGTGGATTATCATCGCAATTTCTGTTCTTCATTTGATCTACGAGGTAATTACGAAAGAACACATTCATTGTCCTGTTACATGTTTAATAATTATTCATTATTAAGCAATCAAGTAGACAGCAAGGTACACATGGTAAATAAATTAAACAATTAGTAATGGAATTAAAACACAATAATGACAAGCTTTGGAAGAATTCATGTCCATGAACTTCCAACTACAGCACTCTATCATGTCTATGCATGTTCTTTATCTGAAGATCGGTAGACAAACTATCCAATTAAGCTTGATCCAAATGAATGCAATTCATACACATATTGATGTGATAATTGTATTGTCCGGAAAACCTCCGACAAGCTTCCGAGTTGCGGGAGCAAATAGTTTTAATGTAATAGCTAACTGCTCTTTATATTATGTATTATCCATAGCAACCTTTAATATGTTGGCGCGTACCATAATGTTTTAAAGGGATCTAGTAACATTGTCCAAATCCAGAAAACATACTTAGAACTCTCACGGTTCTCTCATACCTTGTTGTATTCGTATTACCAATAGAAACATCGAACAGGTTTCGTTTTTTTTAATTTCCCATTCGGTAAAAAGATATTTACGATTCAAGTGTTCGGATTATTAACTATCCACTGGATAATCATAACAGTGTACAAAGTCAGTGCAATAAGTTTGCAAATATCACTTTGCATTTTCGCTCATTATTCGGCCATATAACATCTATTTAACGTGAAATTTTCACACATTACCTAGTAGACATATATCAGCTCACACAAAAACACATTTTATCAACCATTCATAACTTTTTGCACATGTCAACAAAGTTACTAGATCCCTTTAACTATCTTTTCTATAAACTGTTTGTATATTGAATTGTGATCTTGCAAGGAAAATGTTCTGACTTATTTTTCAACATCCTGTTAGAAGAGCAAACTAGCAGACTACAGTAAAAAGCATAGAGACATATACATAACGTAAAACAACTATTTATAACAAATTAATATGCGCTATAATCAATGATAACAATTGAAATTATTCCAATAATATACAAATGTATATACAATTTACTTTATCTCAAATTTTCAAGGTGATCGTGCTATCGATTCAGCGACAAGCATACTTGGGATTCGGCCCCGTCCTGAAGTGGGCTATGTACATATTGGCCATCATACTAGTCATACCCCTGGGAGGAGAGAACTCAGCAGTCAATGACGTCATGGTTCCTCAGGTAAGATGAAGGTGTTATTACGTAACGATAATGATACTGATGGGATACTGATCATGCTGATAGAGATAATATTATGTGGCGTTGTGGCGAAGCTATCGGGAATAATGGAAGTATGCATGTATCGATTTTGTTATGGTTTAATACTTCTTCTTTTTTTCTATGAATGTGTGGCTGTGCTACTACAGTATGTTCTCGTCTGATTAAACATTATGATTGTGGTTCATTTTTTTTTCAAACGATAAATAAAATGATAAACATATAGACAAAGTAATGTATATCACCATTACAAATCAACTAATTTATCCGTTATTCACATTTACTTCGTATGTTTGTTTGTTTATTTGTTTATTTCGGTTCATAGTTTTGACAATGTCTACTCGTCTAAGCATGCTAGGTCAACTTTGTTATATAGTGGCTCATACTCTTTACTATTATCATACTGACATATAGATAAAGTGAGATGCATACGCGATATGTAATATCGTTACTATCAAGTATATCATTCATCAATTGTATAATTATTTATTTGTATTTTGTTGTGGTTTATTCTCAGGTGTTGCAATGGCAGTGTGGCAGTGTTGCGGTGTTTCTGGCCTGGATTAATCTCGTTCTCTTCGTGGGCCGATTTTCTCCTTGGGGGATTTACGTCAAGATGTTTACAGGTATGTAGCTCCTCCTCATTTGGGCTTTTCTCTACATTTATTTAGATAAAACATGAGATATTAAGGAAATAATTGATTGTATGACATTATGTTCAAATTGGCGAATCGCTCACATTCATCGGCAGTAGTTTTGATTAATTAATAGTGTTGTTTTTATTTTAGGTTCTATATCCCTGTGATTAAATACCAAGTTATCAACAAAAATCTTTCACGCACAATGTTCTCGTAATAGATAACAAGCTAATTTGAGTCAATTTGAAGTTATATCTCCTGTAAAAGAGCTAAAATTTGATTGTATTTCATTGCTGTTGTAAATCAGTGTAGAACAAAGAATGTTCGATTTCAATAAAGAAAAAATGTTTTGTGTTAGTGATTACTTATTTTTGTATATTTTTAATTTCCATGGTAACGGTTCGAGCAGACATCTTGCGGAGTTTCGTGAGGTTCTGCTTGATCCTTGTTCTGTTCATCATCGCATTCGCCTTCGCCTTCCACATGCTACTCATGAATCAGGTAAAAACAACTCGTTTTAATTTTCTACCATCTTATCAAATGATGTGCATTGTATTGATTTTTTGATAACGTTTAAAATATAACTGAATAAGCACAATTTGTAATGATACAATTTAAACGAATGCATTTAAAAGCTTAATCATTTATAAACATATACATGTTTCTCGCATTTAGAAGGGGAATTCAAATCATGATAAGTTTAATTCGTATACAGTATTAAGGTTTGATTGTTACATATTTTTCATGTTAGTATATGTAGTGATGAACCTTACAATTATAATTGAAAACATACAACAACTATTTTCATTCTTCAATAAATCTTGCATACGAAATCACATTTGTTTACTTTACATAATCAAACAAATTGTTTAGCCTCATAGCAAACCTAAGGTTTTTGTTTTCGGAGAAGCCGAATTTTCTTTGCCAAATTTCATTTATAACATTTTAGTAAGTTTTCTTTCTACTTAGAGTTCCTTTTATTTGTAACTTTCCCAGCAACCATTCAACGCCGTCGGGACGATTTTCCCGAAGATGTTTGCGATGATCGTGGGCGATCTGGATTTCAACGGAGTCTTTCACGGCCAAAACTACCTCGAAGACTCATCGAGTGTGGTGATGAGGCCTATACGATCTTGACATCGGTGTACTATCAGGGTCTGACATATGTCTTCTTCCTGGTATTTGTCGTTACCATGGCGATCCTGGTCACCAATCTTCTGGTACGTTACAAATTTTAAATTCATCTTCCACTCATCACCTTATATTATAGTGTATTCGGTTTAACCCTTTTGCCGCATTTGGCGTTATTCGCCATTATTTTAAAATGTAATGTTTTTATCTTGTGAAGGTCTAAGAGATACATCCTGCAAAAAAAATGTTTTGACTAATACATTAAAATGTTTTTTGCTTCAGATTGGCCTAGCCGTCTACGATGTGCAGGAGATAAAGAAGAAGGCGAAGTTCCATCGTCTCTCCACCCAGGTATGAGGGGTGTTTAACACATGCAAGAGGGGGTATTTGTTGATTTATGAAACGTACATTTTCCTAGATCCAAAGGCAACCCCGAACCCAATCCTAATCTTAAATTATCCCAACCTTTAACAATAGCAATAGCCATAACCATAACCCAAATCTTTAGCTTAGATCCTAACTGTAATAGTCTGACATTCTATTTTGCCAGAAAACAAAATTGAAGTGTCCGAGGGTGTAAACTAAGCAGAACATTCACAACTTTCACACTTCTAAAATTCTGATTTCCCAATATCAAACCAGTTATCGACAAGAAAATGTGTAGATGCGGAGAGGGGGGGGGGGGGGGGGGGGGGTGGGGTGCAAAGGAGAGGGGGTGCGTTAATATGCCCCTTAATAGCTGCTCCACCTGTGGGGAAATAAACATCTCAAAAACAATTTTGCACTCTGCATGTCAGCCCATTTCAGGAATTACCTGTCTTGATTTTCATTAAATTAATTTATATTTTAAGCGTCTATAGAGTGTCACACTGTGGTAGGTATAACGCAGGTTATGTACAGTCATGTAAACGTCGCTGCTATCATTCACCATGAATTCGATTAAATGGTATTTTCTACATAATCTTGTCTGTTATCTCAAAACAGGTTGAAATGGTCCTTGAGATGCAGCACTACCTGCCGGTGTTCATCTGGCGGTCGGTGATGCGATCCAAGAAGCGGTGCAGCTATCTCCATGTCGACGGATGTTGCTCCGGTGCAGCGAGCGGACGCAGGGTGGTGAGGGGTGACTTGAAGATTCTTTGCAGCGCGCTCAACGTCCTTAAAAAGAGAAAACTACAGGTAAAATGTTATTTATGTTTATTATGAGATAACATTTTAATGATCATACAGTATTTACAATATACAATTATATACCTCAACAAAGCAGATGGCTTTAAAGTTTGATTATCATGTTCCATAAGAATATGAGAATTGGTTAAGAAAGTAGTGGAACCCTCCTTTTTTATCACCATGCCATCAAGGTCAGACATGGAGTGGTCGAAAGGTGTGTCTGACAAAAAACATAACCTTGTTTAATTTTGAAAAGACAAATTACATCAACGAAAAGAGTATATATGGTGTTATCCCAGTTGACTATTGACCTGCACATCACAACCAGAATATTTGCGAAATCTTCAGAATTGAAGGATGTAGTTTAATAGGAAGAAGAAGAAGAAGAACAAAACTTCACTTGTTTATGTCAAACTGCCAAATGTACGCCTATTCCGCGTTACACCATAGCGAGTGTATTGTATAGTGTGATAAGCTTGCATAAAAGCAAAACGTGTAAAATTGATAATTGCTTGATAATATAACTCACTTCTATTTGTTTTTCTTTATTCAATTGAAACTAGGGTAAAACCGTTGTAGAGAAGCAGACAAAAGACGCGTTCTACTCGGGAGTCAACAACCGACTGGATTCGCTTGGTGGTAAGGTCGACTGGATGAGTGGCCGAACAGCCGAAGAGGAGACGAAAACGGACGAGAATTTCCGACACCTGTCCGATCGCGTTGGATGCATGGAGTCTAAACTGGACGCGCTGTTGAATCGGAAGAAAGTGAAGGCACCGGAAGGAGATGCTTCGAAACACAGCAGTTCAACACGATTATAATTTGTAATCAATCCTGACACGTATATAATATTTAACCGTGATATAACTAGGGTCAAACAATTGATACAGGGAGGGGTGGATTGGATACATCGCATATGATTTAAAAAGGGATCTTCGAAGTGGTTATACCCATTTCACCAATATATGTGAGCGGACTGGATTAGGGGGCCCACATAATTATTAAGGATGCGCATTCTTTGTTTTAACTTATTTTTATTAATACTGTTTAGGTCACATGGGGTATTTGCGCCCTCCCTTCCCTGTAGTTACGGCACAAGCTGAGGGTTCCCTACCCCTTGCCCATCCCCCGTCCTACCTGTGGCACTTTGTAATAAGTGTTAATTGTATTTTATTTTTATTTCACCATCTGAGCAGACAAACATTTATTTGGTGCATGTTGTAAATGTGTAGGATCAACATTGTTAACAAGTAAGGAGTTTACATTCTTTCTCCAGATTCAGTTTACAAATGGCACTCCATATATGTAGACCATGGTTTAAAACCATGGTTTGTACAAACCTCCTTTGTGAATCCGGGCCTATATGCATGTTATTGAATTGAAAACAGAATACGTTTGTTTATCTAAACATGATAATAATGATAACAGGTTGCATTTATATAGCGCTCAAATTGAAATCATCAGGATATTATAATCTTCTGTATAATTAATCACACAAATATTTTGTATAATGTCACCATTTATGTTTGATATTTTGATGAATGGTTGTTATAATTATTGGGTTGAACAGATTAATATATGCATGTGTAAAATGTATATTTATTTATTTATCTTTAATAAAGGGATGTAGTAACTTTATATGAAGCAATCTAACTTGCACTTGATCCTCTCACTAATACGATTATAAAACAAACTTCTTTTGTTTATTCTCTTTGTTGCTGAGGTATTCATAAATCATAACAATAATAATTGGCCATTTTATATAGCGCTCGGAGCATTACCTTGGCTTTAGCCGAGCAGCCTTATTCATGTTTTAATTTAAAACTTCTCGGGCATTAGATCAACTGTGCTGCAAAGTTTCATGGCAATGAGTTATCAAATAACACGTTGCGTGGTCGTGTATAGTCAGAAGTAACCAAATGTGGGGTTTCCTTTAATACATATGACGTCATACTACCACCCCATACATGGAGCGGCAAGTGAAACAACCGTCGGAAATAGAGACTGATTTCGTTGGTCTAGGTCGCTCATTACTCGGCCAAATTTCATTTATTTATATTTTCTCATTGCACTTAGCGAAATACATCAGATGATAGAAATAGGCAATTTATCAACCAGTTGTAAAATTAGTTTCTTCATGTATTCAATTCAATTCAATTCAATTCAATTCAACATTTATTTCAGATAAAAATCAGATACAAATTTGTACAGTTACAATGTAACAGGTAGCACCTATAAGAAGCACGAAGCTTGTCGAGTAAGGGCACCCGGCATGTTATAGTAATTAAGAGATACACTATCACAATTAAATACAATATAATATTCACATACGTATAATATAATATGAATATAAAGAAAATAAAAATGGCAAGGAATGGAAATAATTTAATACAGAATAAAATGCATACAAAATGCAGAACGTTAATTTACAAAAAAAAAAAAAAAATGTATCAACATTACTAGATCCCTTTAACCATGTTAACTAGATAATGTTTAATTCAATTAGGTTAAATTCTATTCTTTGATGTGCAGTTGTTATTTTGTAAATTATCCTTTAAAACATCATTGCTAGATTATGTGTCCTAATCAAATTGGTTCCGCGGAGGTTTATTCCAATAGCCTCTCACCTCTCAGTCATGTTATCTCAGTGGCGTAGCTACGGGGGGCACGGGGGGCCTGTGCCCCCCCCCCCCCCCCCAATAATATTGAAAAAACAATCGAAAACATAAGGGGCCATTCTTTGAAAAAACAAAGAAATACATAAGGTGTGCCCCCCCCCCCCCAATAATTGTGCGTGCCCCCCCAATCAGTCCGACCACGCTACGCCACTGTGTTATCTCACTCCCAGTTTATCTTCTTCTTCTTCCCTTTTTCCCCTTAGCATCAAAGCTAATTAAGCCTTTTATTTTTGTTTTTGTGTAGGTGTATTTTAGTATTTGTATACAGGGCGCACAGGGCGTAATTCAGTTTTTCAACTGAGGTTGCCTACTCTGTAGTTTTATTTAAAGAAGACATGAATAAATAAATAAAATAAAGATAAGTTTTGTGTCGACAATTGTATCCGATATCGTACTAGGAAAAAAGATCAGTGTTTATATCAAGTATACACCATAATGTATATAATATATATATCTATAATTCATTTAAAGAAAAAGATAATATGCATGGTTCACCTTAAAGGGATAGTTGAGTTTTGGTCAAATTGAATTTTAGTAACCAAAACCTATAAATAAAATATTTTGAAATACAATTTGTAAGCTATGAGAGCATTCGAAAGGGAATGGTTCTCATTTCACATGTTTTATTAAATGAACTTTCAAATGGAATTAAAACCAGCCAATTTAGTGTCAAGGGGTATTTAGGGAAATACCAATACTCAAGTGTACCTATAAATGTTTGGTACATAAAAAACTTAAAAACATACAAGTCACGAATCACTTCGGAATTAGATGGTTTTATTAGATGTACCATCATTTGCAAAAGTTTAAGACCACCCTTCCAAAATGCAATAAATACAAAACACAACAAAGTTAAACATATTTATTTTTCAGACATACTTTTATTTTTTAACGCATAACCTTTGTATCACACTTGAACTGCTGGGCTTATACCATTACCAGCGAAAAAATATACGGGGGCGGCGGGCGAATTCACCTCTGAAATACCCAAATTCGCCCCCGAAAAAGAAAATTCGCCCCTGAATTTTGTTTTTATTTTTATTTTATTTGTTTGATATACGAGATTTTTTGTGGGATTTTTCTGTTTGGATTGTGATAAAATGCTCATAAAATGATCACTTACAGCATAACAGCCCCTGAAATTCGAATAAGAGCCCGGACAATTTGTAGCCCCCGAAAGTTGGAAAAGTAGCCCCCGAAAATGGAGCCCCCAAAATAAAAATATTAATTTTTTCGCTGACCATTACTCTTGTGCTACTGACCACTGTAGTATACATGTTATGTAGTCATTCAATGAGACAAAAGAATGCAGTCCAAATTATTGAAATACCCACAAATTCCCAGGTGGTCTAAAACTTTTGCAAATGATGGTATATATACATTAATAATTGTAATGAAATATTTGTCCTCCTTTGTTAATTTGCTTTACAAGATAAGGATGTAAATTTAAATTGTTCAATCATGTACAGTTTTGGGAGTTTTAACCCTAAAAAGACTGGGGGGGGGGCTGATTTAGCCCCCCCCCTCCTCTATTTTCGCGATTACTTCGCAACGCTTAAATATTTTACGGTGCCACTTCACAACTTTTTTCCTTTGAGTCTTTCGCAACTTTTGATATCAAATTTGCGACAACCGGGTGTACCGTTCTAAAGTTACGTGACCTTTTGTAAGTGAGCGTCGGCCCGAAAATCGCTAAATTTTGTGATTTGTGTACAAATCCTATGGAAATTGATTTTTTCCTAGAAAAGACAATCATCATTATTTTTCATTCTAATCACTGCAATCATTTAATTTTGGGCTAAAAATGGTTGAATAATGGTCAATAATTATTTCCATTGAAAAAACAATACAAAACATAAGTCGAAAAAACAAAGAAATACATAGGAAATGCAATTTCGCATAATTAATTAGCTCTAATTAGCATATTATAATTAGAACAAAAAATTTAACTATGCAATATTGTATGGCTCATGGACATCTATCACCATGCCAAATTTTGAGTTGATTGGAGTTTCGATTGCCGAGAAAACTACAAAAAATACAAAAAAATACAATTTTCGCATAATTAATTAGCTCTAATTAGCATATTCTAATGAAATTTTTTTTTTTAACTACGCAATATTGTAGACCTTATGGACATCTATCACGATGCCAAATTTGGAGTCGATCGGAGTTTCGGTTGCCGAGATCTTAGGGGGGGGGCCCTTTTAGCCCCCCCCCAGTTTTTTTAAGGTTCAAAATAGCCCAGTCTTTTTAGGGTTAAGTGGCATAGGATTATGTATTTTGATTTGAGCAATAAAGCTTGGTAAAAGGGATAATCCCTTTTTGTTACTCAGGAAAACGTTACACCATCGCAGATTGATAGTTTTGTTTTTCATGTGTGTCTTAGGTGTGTGTGTGCAAGGGTGTGTGTGTGCATGCATTGCTGTGTCTACAATTCATTTTGTGATTCAAACAAAAAATATTCTGTCAATTAACAAATTATTAGGATACTTAGAATATTACTGACCACACCCTTGCTTATAAGCTTTTATATTTAATTACCACACATAGCTCTATAACTGACACAGACATCTTTAGAAGACACTATACTATTGATTGCAAAACAATTCTAGTAAAACAGGAAAATGTATTGGTAGAAAGATTTTATTGACATAGAGAATATATACAGGCAATATAGAACAAAATACACATCATACCGCTTATTTTATAATATAAACTATATAGCATGTATTAATACATAATTATGTAAAAATACAGAGTGGACGGTAATTTATCATTATACATTTCTTGTAATATGTCACAAATATATATATACAATACATACATTAATTTCCATGTTATTAACACGTTAAGAGATATTGAATTCAACTCAAATTTATGTGTTTAGTACAAGCCATAAACTGTTTTATAACTATTTACACAAATCTCTGTTGCTTTTAAGATTAATTATTGGCTATATCTGTACTGACCACTTTCACCCTGAAAAGACAAACAAAATTTAAATAGTAATGGCCAGATGTTTTACAATGTGTACAAATATTGTTTTAAACATTTATAATTTTTGAAGAATCAAATCATGAAATTTGTTGAAAGCATTACATGTAAGAATTTAATAACTTATGGACGGACGTTATATCTCACTTTATAATCAATGTTCCACTTTGTATGTCCTCTATCATAAAGATTATATTACAATGTTGTAGTACAAAAGGACTATATCTATATTCCACTTTGTATGTCCTATATCATAAAGCTTATATTACAATGTTGTAGTACAAAAGGACAATATCTATATTCTGACTTTCGATATAAATAAATTCATCACAAACTCAAAGTTGCATATTGCTTTCATTTAAATATGTATAGTACATATTGTGTATTTCTGTAGCTACATAAAAACCTTGCTAGCAGTGCATTTTACAAATAATATTATTAGCACAGGAATCCTGTCATGCAGGTAACCTTCCTTATCAACTTATCAAACTTGACAAGAAAAGAAACTAGTAGAACTAAACTTTTCATATAAAACCTCAAATCAAAGAATGAAATATTCAGGCATATTTGAAGATTCAGAAGCTCTATATTGTTTATACATGCAAGTGCATGGTCAAGACTGATATAAGAGTGCTCCGTCTTGGCTATTTTTACAAAATTATGAAGGCTCACTTTGTTGATTTTGTTTTCAATACCTACTTCATCTAAATTATGATGTCACAACTCTGCAACATGATGTCCATTCAATTTGTCTTTTCCCAATTATGAAGGCTATTATTGATACTATTATGTGTTCAATATTACAACAAAAGTAACTAAAAGTGCTACACAACGTCTTCGCTTGCGCAACTTATTTTCCAAACTATTAAACTTCATTTTAGATGTTCCAATACTAAAATGAAGACAGTAACTGAAAATTGGCTACACAAGCTCTTTTCTCATTTAAAACCTTCTATTTAAAAGTAGCGTTGTCCTTGTCATTCTTATGTTCAAATATTGACCAAAAGAATACCTTTGTGACTTTACTGGATAATGCTCTTCCACATCCTTAACCCGTTGCTTTCGGGATGGGGTGGGCTATGTACAAAGTCTATGGGGATTTCATGACCTCGAAGAGAACAGGTTAAAAGTTCTTTTTGATTCCTATCTTCCAATATTGATAGAGAGACAGCATTTGTGATGGGAAAGTCTCTTTGTCTGCTTCTCTGTCATCTCTCATCGGGAACTCTGTTCTTCTACCTCTTGTGATTCTGGAAAACATAACAAATATGAAGAAAAATACTGCTGAAAAAAATGCTCATCTACTTAAAAGAATCATCTGTATATTAAAATGAGAGTCAACATAGAGCCTATATAGGCTTATGATCCTAGCAGAATCTTCATCAGAGGTTGGATTACCAAATGTCTCAGACAAAGATCAAGCCAAGCTTATAGGCCCTACATGTATATTGACTCTCAAAAGAAAATTGTCATAATTTTAATTTGTATATCGCATAATAAATTTGTTTCAAATTCTATATGACATTTGCATCAGTTCTTCATCTATATTATCAAAATGTTTAATGATAATCATAATACAACCATACTAAATGAACACAAACTTTTTTCTAAGATCAATTGATTGAGAAATCAATAATGTAGGTGTTGATGCTATGAAGGGAATATCACAGGAAGGCTCACTTATAATGGAAGTTATTAATATCAAGTTTTCAGGCAACTGTTTTCTAAAAATTACTGCACGAATGATGCTGTGTCAAAAGCGAGTTAGATTCATTGCAACTTCATTTGGGCCAGACTTATACATTCATACTCTAGAGGTTCCATTGTATACTCACGCTGGGAGGTATCTCTCCTGGGTCTGATGATGCCCTCTCTTGAAGGGGGCCTGGTGGCCAGGAGTCTGACTCCGGCTACAGTCTTGGGCTGGTAACCAGCGTGGGTGCGGTCATCATACTCGCTCGCTGTTAGGATATGTGCAGGGTGATGGTCAAGGAAATTTCTCATTTATTTCGTAATTAATTAACTTTGTCATACATTTAAAAAGCACATTATGAATCCACTATTTAGTCAATTTTAGTTGCTGCCTTCTATGTGCAGATGAACTTTATCTAGTGTACATATCAACTTACACTTATTTGAAACATTTGTTTGCTAAAGAAGTCAATTTCAAGGCATCTTTGTTTTACATGCTTTCCATTCAGAGGCGAGTTATGATAAATGTATTCCTTCACATTGTCTGGGATAAAAGCAAATATCTGTAACACTTGTGTTCAATGAGGGGTTTCCCAGAACTTTTGTTTAGTTTTGACAATAGTAATATTAGATTCCATTTAAATTATGCATATATAATGATTCAATATGATCTCTATTATTATTCCGGTCATAGGAAACAATGCCAACCCTCACACAATGTGGGCACCATTTCCACCTCCCAGTAGAGCATTCCTTTATTCATAAACACAAAGCCATGGAAATTGTGTATATAGATTTGTGGTGCAAATTTGCACATCTGTTATAAGGAAAGGATATCTGCAGAGACGGGAAGGTAGAGAAGCTCCGTTTCCGTGGTGATCTCCAGGTGGTGATCGATGGAGCCACGCCCACTCTCTCCCTCCACTCCGACGGCGATGGCGTACAGAACCAGATCCAGCTTGGCCTTCATACCTGCTGCAACCTACAAAAGGAAAAGACAAGAAAATATTTGTTTAATATATGGCATCATTTAGTAAATAAATCAGTATAATCCGTATTTGATCTCTATGATTTGAAAATATATATCCACATATTTATATACAGTCAACAAATATAGAAAGACCAACAAAATACCTGATTAACTTCTTCAGTAAATGAATCAGAATATAATTTTTTGATTGCTATGATTTGATACTATCTCCACATGTTAACCAAATGTAAAAAGGCCACAAACAGACCTCTTGCCAACTGCAAGAAACCTGGTGGGCTATCTTTAAAATCTATGGGGATTCCAGAATCTCAAAGAGAACAAGTTAAAGGGATGCCTGTAAAGTGTATTACTCCACGAAAATTACTTGGAGCTTCCTTGTTTCGTTTAGCTTATGGTAAGAGAAGAATAAAATAGGATTAGATTTTTTCAAATGCCCATTTAGTATGACGATATCTATCATTCAGCTCAAAAGCGTTAATTAACGGTCATAAACCTCATAAACGTCCATTGTAAAAGCTGACGCATATTTTCGCTTTTTTAACCAGGAAAGCAGTGTACTTTTTCAATCAAACATTCACACTTCATTTGGACATATCTTAAAATGATTTTGGTACAGGATTGAAGTCTCAAATGTTATTTTGGGCAATATCTGACACTTTACAGGTGCACCTTTAACCCCTCATCTGCTGGAACCTGCTGGGCTATGTACAAAGTATACGGAGATGTCAGAATCACAAAGGGAACAGGATAAAGGAATTAACTTACCGGTCCAGGGGTGTAGATGACCTGCAGACCAGTGCCAGGTGAAGGCTGCTTGACCTTATACCTGCAGCTGTCCACTCCAACATTCTTGAGGTGCGCGGTGAAGGCGTAGGTGCACCCCTCCCGGAGGGTCCCAAAGTTGACCTCACCGGGGACAAGCTCAAAGCCTCTCATCCCGGATAGGTTGGTGGCGCCCTTCATCTGCGAGCCGGCGATCGAAGACGTCAAGACCTTGCGTCTCACAGGGTCTTCTAGCTCAGAGAACTGTAGTTAAAGTGTAAGAGATAGCACAGATACAAATGGGTGAATACTACAGCCTGCTCTATTATGAGTAAATAGTACTTCAATGTTACTTCTCCTGTGACGTCCTGCCATTCAGGGTTAGCTAGACACAAAGGCTGACCATATTTTAAACAAACTGATCCTAAGGAAGTTAAATGGGTTGCCAATTTAGTAAGCCTCTCTGCCAATTAATTTGAAACCGCCGTAAGTAATAATATTTTTTTATTTTTTATATAGCACAGTTTTATTGCCTTGGACATTATTACGACTCCAGTCAATGCATATACACACTTCAATCATTCCTGCACACAAAGTGCACAGTTTTCAATCCCTAGGAGAGTATTCCAGCCAGTTACCAGGCACAGATCATAATAAAAAATGAAAGTATCATTCATGATCTACTCACTCACCTTGTCATTGGGCAGTGCACCAGGCTTCTGACCCAAGATGGCCGCCGGGAGCCTGACCGTATCCTGCCTCGGCTCTCCGTTCACATTGACCAGGAGACTCTTGGTGAGGACGATGTCGCTGCCGACGGAGGGGACGACATTGTGACGTGACTCCATGGGGACATCGCTGATCTGGGGCTGGGCACCTGCCTTGCCTGGGGTCATGCTCCCTGTGAGTTAAAGCAGTATATTATATGACTTAGTAAAATACCAGTCATTGATTGGCTCAACACAGTCACCTGATTGCCATAATATTTTGTTATATTACACGGCAGGTTATATATTACATTGCGCGCACTGCAAGAGAGATTGTATTATGAGGTCACAATGAGAGAGAGAGAGAGGGATTCTATTATGACGTCACAATGATTTGTCAACATACAGTATCACTTTGATGTCGGGAAAAGCATGGAATGTTCCCTCAGGTTTTGAAATGCTATTTCGTGAAGACAATAAGTCCATGCAGGGGATCACATTTGATGGTCACTATAGGAAGATTGGCTGACATAGACAGGTTGACACAAAGAAAGGGTTTGACTGTACTTTAGAAACCCACATCCAAAATGCTAGTTTATTTTGCGAGTATATATTACACCCTAGTCCTATAGCCATACATATAAATTCACATGAAGAGCATTTATGCATTTTATTGGTGTTTTGTATGGTGCAACCCCAAATCATATCAAATCATATTATTTTGTATTTATCTAGTTGGTTCTTTCACCCTATGTAATAAGCAATCTACCTCATTCTTGCTACTTTGAAATACATATATAGATTAAATATAACAATATAATGTATACACATTTTAAAAATCAAAGAAAAAACATGCAAACAAATAAAAACAAATGTATAAGACCAATAAACAAACAACAAGAAAACTAATTACAAATAATTCAAACTTGAAGGGCATCATAACTGTTTGTACACAAGTTCATAACAGTTTATATCCTTGAGAAGTTGAGCAGGGGCCTCATGCAGACTTACCAGTGAAGTCTGGGCGGCCGGTAAGTGGCCCCTCCTCCACGTGTTCAGGGATGGTGGAGGGATAGGCGGGGAAGGAGGCGTGGCTGGATGGGGTCTCACTGGGGATGTTAGACCCTCCTGACTGGACATTGCTCTGGCTCAATGCTCCCTGGGGAGTGGGGTTCACTGATGGAGGATGGTGGAGGAGCGAGAAGGATTCCAAAGGTGGAATCAATATTAGAATGTAACGAGTTAGTAATTCAATAAAGTCTGGGGCTGGCTACTGCCACATAAGAATGTTAATAACAAATATTGAACTGAAATAAAACTGTAATTGTTATGAACCAGAGCACTATATAACACTGAATGCCTATTGACAAAACATTCATTCAAATGGGCATATCTCAGCCAATACTTAACATATTCAATTTATTTTTCAGTATTTGGACATTATTTTTGATGCTCTTTCGGAAAATGAAGTTCAAATTTGAAAATTCTAAGAATAGATTTTTGATGACTTCACACTTCACCACTCTATTACTTCTTAAATTATAATTCATTGTTGTATCAATTTGGACTGCATTTTGAAAAATAAATATATTAGCAACATTCTAGACCTATTTACAGTCCAACAAAACAAACAAAATAAAAATATAACAAAATGAAAAAACAACTAACACAAAGTAAATGAAAAAATAATATTGTTCAAGAAATAATATCTAAAAAGAACTCAATCATAAAGCTGAATTAAAAATGAATAAATAAATAAAATAAATAAATAGAAACTTGATAAGTTGCTAGTTTACCTGGTCTGGAGGTGCCGTGAGGCTGGGAGGCGTGGGCTGGGGTGGGGTTGGTTGGTCGTAGTGCGGTGGGGGTCCCTTGGCCTGTGGCATGTCCAGGAGTTGGGTTAGTTGGTCTGATGTCAGAAGGGCTTGCAGCTACAGTCAGACCTACAGAGATAGTGATTATGACAATTTGCATGATAATAATAATATACTCGATTTATCTAGCGCCTAATATGATTGATAATCATCTCTATAAGCGCTGTACAATGATATTATTACCCCGGTCATCGGATACAATGCAAACCAGCACACATTGTGTGCACCATTTCCACTCCCTGGGGAGCATTCCTTCCAAGTGGCTCATGGGCATTGAGAAGATCGTTCACATAAAGGTTTTCACCTCCTACCGGGTCCTTATTTATACACCTGGCTAGAGAGCAGCAATGTGGATTAACTTGTCTTGCTGAAGGACAAACGCGATGGGCATACTGCAGATCGTGATACATAATGCTCTTTCGAACCAACACATCAATTTAGGTGTCTTTGTTTTAATTTTCCGATATAATTTCAATTCAATTTGCCATGAAATGATCACAGATTATTTTGCAAAAGCAGACAAGCGGTTCACTGCAGCTCAAATAAAGACAATGAACTGATATATACCATGCAAACATCCAAGTTAACCTTTAAGAAAACAAACAAACTTACAAATTATTTCATATTTTCTAACATAACCACATGAAAAAAGACTTGCTCTATTTTCATATCATAACAAGACAGCAATGAGATGGCTTGTGCAAGTCCTGCGGAGTGTGTTATAAACATGCTGATTAGTAACTATAGATTAAGTACACATGAACAAAACACAATAGTGATGTATAATAACTACCTTGCTGGGTGAAGGGTGTAGTAGACTGGTCCCCAAGGCGACTGGATCCCCCGGCTGCCTTCATGGGTGACACACTCTCTGAGGCATCACTGGGCTGAGAATTGGAGCTCACTTGACCTGGGGAAATGATGGATCACAAATGAAAGGATAAAATGTACCTCTACCTGAAAGTCACATTTATAAGCATTATCAGACAATCAACACACCACCAGGATGTACTACACTCAGGTCTACAATCAAGACATAAGACCATGCACTTCAACTCATGCACATTCTCCTAAAGACAGTCAGCACAGTCTGTCTAAAATATCAAGACCCTGATCTACTTGCCAATTCTCCACAAGCATTCTCTCACAAAAGTTATTTTTTCTAGTCCTTGAAAGAATGATCTTTTCTGACTCTCCGTTCCTATCTATAGTTCTTCTGAAAAGTAATATTTTGAGGAAGAATAACTATTTAAACTAATTTCAAAACAATTACTGTTGCCACATACCTGGCTGTGCAGACGGGGCAGCAGGTGACTCTGATGGAGTGCAAGGTAGGCTCATGGCCGTGGCTACCCCAGGTCCTCTGCCCTGGGGCAGGTCTCTGGTCAGGGCATCCATGTCAGGGGCAGGCTCCCCGCTGGCTACGGCAGCCTCCGCCCTCAGGAACGCCTTGCCCCAGTCGCTCTCAAAGTACGGGGGCACCTTGCGGCTGAGCAGGGCGTCTTGACAGGCCTTTGCCTCCTCCTGCTCTTTCCTAATTTTGTTATGAAAATAAATAAATAAATAAATAAAAGTTCACATTGGAGCCCAACACATAAGAAATATTTAAGTTTTTTTTATATAGTTTGAACGCCTTGCCCCAATTGTTCTCAAAGTTCAGGGCACCTTGGCAGGCCTTTGGTTCCTCCTGCTCTTTCCTAATTTAAAAATAGCTCAGAAAATACATCAATTAATTCAAAAATTAGATAGATCTAATTGACAATTATTGTATCCAGTACTCTTGCTCTTTCCTGATATCATTCAGTAAACTAAATTATGAAATTAATTATATATTTAGAGCTTGAGCACAAAAATGTGCTTTTACTAGCAAGGTTGGAATGCAATATGTCTTTTGTTTGAAAAGTGTCTTCCATGAAGGGAATGACACTATAATCAAATTGCTTTTCTATAGAACAGTGTCAAAGTTAGGGCACCATGTATGCAGTGCATCAAATAACAAAGTGATGAAAAAGGAAGACACTTTAGACTTTTCTAGGAAACCTACCTGGCGCGTTCCCAGTCTGCGTCTGTGTACTTGTTCTTTGGTTTCGGGGGAGGGGGCAGCGGAGCTGGTGCTGTGGAGTTTTCATACAGGTCTACCGCATTGCCAGAACCCTTGACGTCCAGAGGTCGTATGGGATTCGTACTGGTCAATGCAGGGGCACTGGTTTCAGCGGCAGTAGGCACCTGTTGGCTGCTTTCATCAGTGTTGGCACCATCATCATCAAGCTATTAGTGATTTAACATGCAACACATCAAATTAAATGTATACAGACGAACATAAGAATGGGTGACTTTCACATTTCTAAAATGTATATCATACTCTATTCATTGAGTTAAACTGAACTGCAGGAAAATTAAATGTATACTAAAAACATTACTGTAACTTGTATTACTTGATTGTATGATCACAATTACTTTGGGTTGTCCGGCCATCATCCAAACAGCTATATTCATACATTGTCACAACTAACTTTACGTGAAAACTCATAAGCATTTTAACTATTTTTTCTCTACGTAAGCTGTCAAATTAATGTTTCCTTTGACAACAAAAATAAAGATACTCTGAAACCTTTTCTTCAAAGTTATTCTAATCAATTATTTTGCTTTCATTTGATTGAAGACATAAATAGCTGTAAAATTAATGTTTCCTTAGACAACAAATATAAAGATACTTTGAAACCTTTTCTTCAAAGATATTCTTATCAATTATCTTGCTTTTGTTTGAGCGAAGAGATAAATACAAGCAGAATCATATGAAAATTTAGTTTACCTGAGCCAGAATATGTGCCAGGAGATCTCCTGACTTGACTCGCTCCTGCTGGGAGCGTGGATCCTTGATGGCTGCCTCCTTCATCTCATTCTCCTTCTTCTTCATCTCCCTGGCAAAGGCCTCTAACCCCTGCCTCATCCTCTCCCTCAGTCCCTGGTCCATGGGTCTGTACGCCACAAACTGCCTCAACTGGAGCTGTGTCGGACACTTAGGAGCGGGACCCCTCTGCACAGGTTGAGGCACAGAGTTCACGGCGACACCACGCCCAACCTTGGTCCCGAATTGGGGGCCAGGCATCTTCTGCTCTGCTGCAGGTAGCTTCGCAAAGTCCCGAGAGCGAAGATTCCTTGGGATGATGTTGGTCTCCTCGAGCTGCGCTAACCATCTCTGGCTGATGTTGGTGGAGTGCGGGCGCATCACGGTGATGCCTCGGATGTCTGGATGCTCAGGGATGGCATGGTCGAGGACGGCGACGGACGGGTCGAGTCCCTCGTTCTGCACATATGGAAGAACCTCCTGTTGGCGAAGCATCTCTGTGCCGCTCCCATCGGGATGGATGACAAAGAAGCGTGGGATAGGCATCATCAGCGATGCTTCCTTCTTCACCCCTTCTTCCATCTCCTCTGCCTCCTCTTCTTTACCCTCTTTACTGGGAGCAATCGAGGAGTAGATGTCGCCGTTCCACTTCACCTGGAAGAGGTTGCCGCTGCTGTCACAGGTTTCCACGGTAACACGATCCTTGTGCTGCATGGAGTAAGCTCCAAATGTACCAGGCTCACCATTCTCCCCCTCTTTTGGTGTGTAGCGCGCAGAGCCATCCACACCAACTGTCAATCTGGACCCCTCGCAATGCAGGATCTCAAAGGAACCATCAGGAATGGCTACGATCTCTGACCCGTTGCCAAATATGGTTGTGGCGACGCTGTCTTCGCAGTTGTAGATGACAGTGGCGTATCCAATGCACTCCACTTTCACATGTTTGACATCTCTGACACTAGTGAAGGGTCCTTCTCCTACACAAAAAAAGATTAAACAAATGATTCTGAAACTGAGTAATAGAATTCTACAAAATGAATTTTACTTTGAACTGGTAAAAGTACAGATTTTTTATTTTTACATGAATCTTTATCATAATCATAAATATCATCACCATCATCTAATTTAATCATCATTTTTCACTATCATCTTCATCATCATCATCTTCAACATCATCATCATCAAAATCATCAATTCATTATCCTGCTCCTCCTCATGATCACCCCCAGTAGTTCTCCTTACCAGTCTCATTAGCCTCCTCCTCCTGCTGAGAGTAGAGGACCTTCTTGTAGTATGTGGTGATGCGTGTGCCATCGTTGTGGTCCACAATGCACATCCCGCTTGGTCGCTCTACCGTGATGACACGGTCCTCTCTTGTGGTAAGAACCTAGGGATTAAATTTGATTTAAGAATTAAGAATCAGCACATATTGCAATAAATATTGAGACTAATTTTCATTTCCCTTTTAATTAGACTTGAGTAAAAGGGACTCAAGGCTTCTAATAATTACTTGTTTTTTAGCTGCTACTAATTTACTTTCATGTAAATATGTTTGCTTCATTACTTTTTACATCAACATTTTAAAACACACAAATAAATTATCTCATTATCCTTAAAGTAATTAGTAAGACAATTTTACACCAGCATTTTGAGACATACAATATGGAACAAGAGAATGACCTCTATAATAACTAAACAATTTCATATCTATCCTTCACATTTTTACTACCAAAACCCAGTAAACATACCTCCCGAGTCACAGGATCAGTAGCTGAATAGAGAAGGCATTCCTTGGGCTCAAACGAGGTGCCATCAGGACGGGTGCCGATGCGCTGACCCCCGGGGGTCGTTGTTACCCATTCCTGCTGGCCAGGGGTGTCTGGGAGGGGTACGTCCAGTTCCAGGGTGTCCCCTCCTTTGCCCTTTGAAGTACCTATTATTGTTGTAATGATTGGATATGAAAAGGTTATTAAAGTTATTATATCCCACACAATTACCCACACAGATGAATTAGATATATATTTTACATAACAAACCTAACCCTAAACCATTTAATTCTCTGTTAGAGATTCTGATGGGCTTGAAAGCTAAGACCCACAATTGCATGATTCTCATTTATTACATATTATGGTTTGTGTAACTTAGCAGTTTTCATCAGTATTTTTTTCACATTTTAGCGATAATGCGTACAAAGCGTCAGTATAACTTTTCGTTATGTGGTACCAAGCTGGGGGGGATCTATTTCCAAGTACTTTCAATGCAAGGTTATCAAAAAATGTAATAAACTTAACCCATTTCATACTTGTACTAGATAAAAGAATGCAGCAAAGTACAAGCAAAATGTTTCAGTTCAAAATGATTTTGGTAGATAAAGACAAATTACTTTGTTTTCTTTGAATATTTCTGAACTCTTTGCGTATGGGAAGCTGGTGGGCCCTTCATTAAATCTATCGTGATTTCACAATATAGCAGAACACAAAATAACTGGTTCTAAATGGAAAATCAAAAATGTCAAAACCAATTACTTTTCTTGTCCTAAACTAGTCCTAAATGGACAATAAAAATGTCTGATCACTTACTTTTCTTTGAGGGACTCTCACTCCTCTGGCTGAGAGCGCTGCCTCCCCTCTGTGGGGACTGGTCCCTGGGGGTGGGGCTTGATGAGTAGGGGCCTGATGAAGGGCTAGATGGGCTGCAGCTGACTGCACCATCAGCAAATAATACCTGGAATTAAGAAGAAAGTTTATCATTTTTAGAAACTGGAAACACCAAATAATGAATTTAAAAGGTGCCCCCTCCCCCCTTTGGGTAGACTGATCCCGAAGGGTAGGGCTTGGTGAGTATGGGCCTGATGAAGTGCTTGACGGGCTGAAACTGACTGCACCATTGACAAATAATACTTAGGATAGTGACATTAATTAAATGTTGACATGAAGAAAAAGTACGAAGGAGGGAATGGGCTATAAGGACGGCTAGGTCAGGGTGGGGTGAGGCGCTTGATGAATAGGGCACCATGAAGGGCGTGATGATCTTTCCTAAATGGTAATGCCAAAATCAATCTTCTTGGGGAAAGGATCGAATGGGAGAGGCAGGGGGGATTTGTTGGGAAGACAGGATATTGCATTAGTAATAGGATATGTACCTGTGTGCTGCCATCTTTCATCAGTTTGATGACACTGCCCTCGCTTGTGAGTAGACGAGACAGTTCCTGCATGGCTGGGTTCTGTCGAGGGGCCTCACAGGGCTGACTGCTGCAGGTCTGCGTCAGGTAGCGCTGCCGGATCAACAGACGTCCTGGCACGTTTGGATCTCGCGGGGCATCTTCCCCTGAGACAAGCAAGAGAAGCAGGAATATTAGAACAATTGTGATCAATCATGTATGCTATACTTTCGCCTGCTTGATCCTTCTTGATCACATCAGTTTTGTCTGTCCATTCAAAAGTGCCATATTAAGAAAAATCTACCAGGGATGTAAGTGGAGCTAAAAAAAAAATCCAGAAACTGGGGGTCCAGGGGGCGGTAGCCCCCTGGCGGGGTTGCCCGGGCAGCGCCCTTGCCCCATAGCAGCGCCCCTGCAGGAAAATGTTGCAAATTTGCCTTTGAACTTTGCAGTTTTTAGTAACATGATGGATAGGTTTTGATTGTAATTTGTAATTACGGACACGTTTGTCGATCAAAAAATAACTAGATGGATCTTCGATTGCGCGCAATCGAAAATTATGCCTCCGCTATCACGCGATTTTAATATCAAGCCCATATTAAAGGGGTAGTATAGTTTTGGTAAGGCTGAACTTTAGTAACCAAACCTGGACAGTAACATTATAAACTAATAGTTATAAACTCCACCATGCTCGAAAGGTATACAAAATTACAAACGACTAAGTAAAAAGCCCGTTATCATTCAAAAAGAGCCATTAAAACACAAGAGGGCGCTTTCTAAAAAGGCATTGGTTTCAACCATTTTGCATACAAAATTATGCATGTGATGTTTTATTGAAATAATGATTAAATAGAGAGATCATCAACAACTATTTAAAAAACACTTTTGACAATTTTTGAAAAAGTGCAAGCATTTTTTAAATTTTTTTAAAAAATCATCTAATTATTTGGGCCCCAAATAATTATAAGATCAAATACATTTATTGATATTTCAGCCATTTCTGGGTCGATTTTGACATTAAAATTGCATGTTCTCTCAATTTCGACACTCAGTTTTTCATTACTTCACAAAAAAATTGTGATGTGCAGCGCCCTCTCTACCAAAACTAAACTACCCCTTTAACATGTACTGATTTCATTTTTTAAAAATATTTTTCATATATTTTGAGTCCTGTGACCTTGACCATATGACCCTAATCTTTGATGGCTACCTAAAAAACATTCAGGTACCAAGTTTGATTGAAATCTGACATTTTGGCATTACAAGCTTTTTTGCATGTATAATAAGTCCCGTGACCTTGACCTCAACCTCATGACCCCAACATTTTATGGCTACGTTGACTCTTTATGATACATTCAGGTACCAAGTTTGATTGAAATCTGACATTCAGTTCTTGAAATTTTGCCATTACAAGCCATTTTCGCATACATATCGAGTCCTGTGACCTTGACCTTTGACCTCATGACCCCAACATTTTATGGCTACGTTGACTCTTTATGATACATTCAGGTACCGAGTTTGATTGAAATCTGACATTCAGTTCTTGAAATTTTGCCATTACAAGCCATTTTCGCATACATATTGAGTCCTGTGACCTTGACCTTTGACCTCATGACCCCCCAAATCTAATCAGATCAGTGGCACCCCGATATGTACACTCATACCAAGTTTGAAATTGATCCGTCAACCGGTTCTTGAGATATCGCAAGAACGAGGCATTTTTGCACATACATCGAGTCCTGTGACCTTGACCTTTGACCTAATGATCCCCAAAATCTAATCAGATCATTGCCACCCCAATATCTACACTAATACCAAGTTTGAATTTGATCCGTCAACCAGTTCTTGAGATATCGCGAGAACGAGGCATTTTTGCATATATATTGAGTCCTGTGACCTTGACCTTTGACCTCATGACCCCTAAAATCTAATCAGATCATTGTCACCCCAATATGTACACTCATACCAAGTTTAAAATTGATCCGTCAACTGGTTCTTGAGATATCGCGAGAACGAAAACGGGACGGACGGACGGACGGACGGACGGACAACCCGAAAACATAATGCCTCCGGCCACTTCGTTGGCGGAGGCATAAAAAATAAATAAATAAATAAATAAATAAATAAAAAAAACAGAATTTTATAAAAAATCTGGATTTCCGTCAAAATCCGGAAAACTTACATCCCTGATCTACGCTTCCTTAGAAGGTGGACATGTAGACTAGTATTTACCTACAAGGCAATAGCCGTAAAGTGTCTCACTGACTTGCGCGCATTCATGCAACATTGAACCTCATTTGACCTTTGACCCCAGAATATCATGGAGGCCAATTAATATAGGGCATCTACCAATTAAGTTTGGTTACAAACAGATGCAGGGTTGGAAAGTTATCAAGCCTAATAGACCTTTGCAGGTAAACCTTCACATTTGACCTTCTACTGACTACATGATTTCTGAGAAGAAAAAAATTAGGACTGGTTCCCAAAAATACTGGGGTTAGGGGTCTAAGATGCAGAATGTAAAAACAAATCATCTCTCAATCATCAAGATAAAATCTGGGGAGACAAACCTTGATTGGGCTCCTGCAGGTAGGAAACATGGAGACCATCAGGGCAGGAGACAAAGAGCTGCTGGAATGGAGGGATCTCTGGCTCAGCTTCCTCAGCTTCAGCCTCTGCCTCCCTTTTCCTCCTCTCCTCCTCCTGGAACAAAAAACAAACAAACGAGTTGCCAATTTCAGTATAAAGCAACTACATGTATGTCTGTCAGGAATAACCCAATCATAACATCCTCCTCCTCCTGATCGCAATCGCTATTGCCATCACTGTCATCGTCATTATAATCGTAGTGGTTATATGGTCACCCTGGTTGTCGTTGTTCTCATCATCATCATATTAGGCATTTAGCTACGCTCTTCATAGTAAACTATATCACAGCGCTTACAATATTATTACCCCGGTCAACGGATACACACTGCAATCAATCCTGCACATTACGTGCACATTTTCCACTCCCTGGGGAGTATTCCAGCAAGTCGCCTATTAGGCGCGCACAGTGCTAAGGAAACACGTTCCCATCCTTCCGGGTACCCATTTATACACCTGGGTCGAGAGCAGCAATAGTGGATAAATTGTCTTGCCGAAGGACAAACGCGGTGGGCTGGGTTCGAACCCGGGATCTCACGATTGGAAAGCGCGCGCTCTACCAATGTTGCCACACCACATCCATAATCATTATCACCATCATCATCATTATCACCATCATCATCATCATCATCACCATTAACGCCCTCATCGTCATCAATAGAATCAATCCTCACCTCTCTCTGTTGCTGCTCAGCCTGTAGTTGTGCCTGTTTCTCTGCCTCAGCCTGCTGCTGTTGCTGCTGCTGCTGGTTCTTCTTCCCCTTCTTCCCTGACCCGCCTCGCCCTCCCTTGGGGGAGGGGGCAGTTGTGGTTGGGGTGGGTGATGGTTGCAGAGGGATCAGCACCTCGATTTCTTGCTTCTCGGCTGCAATACAAAGCAGTAGAAGAATTTCAAAACATGCATTAGAAGTATTATACTTGAGACAGTTATGCCCTTGAAAATTTAACATGACACTGTTTGATGACATTGTTTGTTCAAGGTCAAGCTTCCTTTCCCCTGTTGTGTAAAAAGGAACAATTCTGACACTAGAACATTAAACCTTTAAAAGACTGACACTGCTTTTTAAGAGCTCAAACTTCCTCTATTCCTTATGTAATATTAATGGAAAATTGGATATGGTAAGGTTGCTGCACGATGGACTATCAATTTTGTTTTCTATCAGGCGCATGCAGACACCTCCTCCAAAACTTAGTAGTCTTGTGTAACTTGATGTTTAACCATCAACCAAAGTATGGGAGATTTGTTTATTGAATTATTTGTCTTAATTCATTTTGGCTAAAGAACTGACATCTTCTGTATGGGTTCAGAGTTGTGAACAAAGAAATAAGGAAAGAAAGTTTACATACCTGCTTTCTTGGTCTTTCCATCAGTGCCATAGTTGCTGAACGATAAGACCATGCCGTCATTGAGAGTAGCAGAAAATGAGCCAAAAGACGAAAGTGGTTTATCCTTCCTCTTCTTTTTCTTGGTCTCTGTAAAAGGAATTTGAGAATTGACATTCATCGTGCCTAGATTTCTAGGAGACTTGGGCCTGAATTGGGGCTTTAGCCTGAGTAAAATGGCATCCCTGTGTATTGCAATTTCAAGTAGACACACAAGAAGTATATAAAGTGAAGCGTCTGAATTAAGGGTTTATTGCAAAGTGCAGTATAGATGGAATATGCACAAATAAAGTATACAATTAACCTGGTGGACCCGGTAATTACTCTATAAATAGGGATTTCAAAATCTAGTAGGGAACCGGTTAATTAAACAATCAAAATAATTGGTAAAGGCCTAATGTCCTTACCCTCCCCCTCCTTCTGATCCTTCTCCTGCACCTCCTCCTCAGCCTTCTCTGTCATTCCTTCCTCCTTGCTCTCCTGGGGAGGGGTCTTCTTCTCCTTCTCCTCCTCCTCACCCTCACCCTCCACCTCCTCCTTGTCCCGTGGATCCAGTATGTGCACCACAAAGACATGTCCGTCCTTGAGTACCGAGGTCTTTATGAACTTTGTACCTGAACATAGTGGAAATGCATTTCATTAATATTCATATAAATCGCTTTTTTCTGAAAGGGGCAGGGGGGAATTAGTTGATTTCTTGTGATGTGAAGCCTTCTCCTTCTCCCCCCTCCCCCCCCCCCCCCCTCCCTTCCATCGCCCTCCACATTTGTCTTGTCCCGTGGATCCAGTATGTGGACCACAAAGACATGTCCATCCTTGAGTGCCGTGGTCTTGTGAACTTGGGACCTGCAAACTAGCATGAATATTATTTCATTTACATTCATCAATTATAAAGTATACCATATATTTTCTGAAGGGGGCAGGGATACCAAGTTTATTTCTTGTACTGGGTTGGGAAATCTTCTTTTCTATTCCCTAGCTCTTTTCCATCTCTTCTTTGTATCCTGGATCCAGTGTGTGCATCATAAATATATGCACATTAGTGAGCAATTCCTTAGAGGCGGTGGTTAGCATTACTTTTCAAAGATTCGCTTTGCAAATATGTACAAATTAAAGGCTCCCCATCAAATGGCCGCCACAAGAGCTTACATCCATTTTTAGACATTCAGACATTGTCAATCTAACTCACCATTGATGAACTGTGTCTGCTCTGTGCGTATCTGTCCACCATCACAGGGGAAGAGGGTGGTCGTGTTACCGCTGGCCTGGATCAGGTTGTTACCAACATCATAGCCGACAAACTGAAAGTGTGGAAATAAGGTTACATAGGACAATTAGGGCAACTTAATTTACATTTGACATTAAATTCCACATTCCAGTGAAACAAAGTTACAGAAGCAAGAGAAATTGGCTCTGCTCTGTGCATATTTGGCCATCATCACTGGGGAACAGTCATGCTGGCCTCATCATAGTCAACATAGTGAAAACAGAAATTGAGGAGGGTGTTACAAATTAGAGGCACTTTAAATCAATTCGCGTATGCCCTAGCTTCTTCTTCTTAATTACAATTCATCTTACTCTGACTAATATACATGTTTCACTTTATCAATTTCCTGTGTCCCGAAATAACTCAAGACGGGGTCTACAGAGAATGCATGCTAAACCAAAACCAAGTTGTTTTGAATGGGTGAAAACCTGACTTACTGGATAGACTCTCTCTGGTTCCCTTGGTGTTTCTGGAGGGGGCGCTTCCTGGGTCTCTGTACCCCCTTCTTGCGCCTTCTTATCCTTATCCTTGTCCCCCTTCCTGCTGCTCTGTCTGCTGCCATCCTTGGAGGGCGTGCCAGGCTTCTTATCCTTCTTGTCATCACTATCGCCCTGGCAAAACAAAGTCAATGACAAGTTGTTATTACAAGAATTGGAAATTTACATCAAGTTAATTTTCTTTTCTTTTTTTAATTTCATTTTTTGTTTTTTTCTTTGGTGGGAGGGAATTCCATAGAAGGCATGGCCAAATTTCTTAAGAATATCTAACATTATACAAAGGGCAACCCATTCTAGTATCAATGCCTTATCATTTGAGATAATGAAAGCAAAAACAATGATTAATAAGCCAATATCTTTCTCTGGGAGCTTGCTTTTTGTATTTATTTTGTGTGTATAAGTCAAAAATAATAAATAATAATAATGGTGGCTACTTATACAGCGCATGTTCCGTCTTTTGACGCTCGCGGCGCATCACTATTATTACCCCGGTCATCGGATACATACTGCACTCAATCCAGCACACAAAGTGCACATTGTCCAATTCATGTGGTAAAGTATTCTCCTATATCACTATACAAATAATGTACTAATGAGAATGTAATACAAACAAACTAGATAGAGAGCAATATGCAGATCGAGATTCAACAACAGCAGTGCATGTATTCTATCATCACCTTCTTGGGCGAGGAAGACCGTGAGCGGGCCGACTTGCGCCCCTTCTTGTCCTTGTCGGCCCTCTTCTTCTCCTCCTCCTCCCTGATCTTATCCTGCTCCACCTTCCAAGCCTTCATGGAGTTGGGTCGCATGAACTCCTTGCTGTTGGGGTCTAGGTTGTCCACGGTCTGGGCTGGACTCACACTTCGCCGTCCTAAGAAACAAGGGAACCAACACATATAGTTTCATATGTTTTGTATAATTTACTAGATATAAATGTAAAACTGAACAACTACAAATAATTTTTCAAATCTATAAGTGGAGTTTGGTTGTATGAACTCTTTGCTGTTGGGGTCAAGGTTGTCCACGGTCTGGGCTGGACTCACACTTCGGCGTCCTACAAAACAATTAAGACATGCGTTTTATTTGCATTATGTGATGAAGATTTATATGTAAAACTTAACAAATTACAGTCTATCTGGAGTTTGGCCTTTGAATTAAAGACAAGTTCATTTGGGCATTGCATTCATTGTCCATACCTAGAGTAATTTTGAGCCCTGTCGTAAATGGACTTAGGACTGACTGCAGCATATAAGCCTAAGCAACAAGGCTCAAGAGATGCTTAGCTCAACTGTGTATGACCAGTAAGATCTTTATTTTGGGACTTGTTTCTTACCTTTAGGAGACTTGGACCTAGCCTTGGGGGACTGTGTTCTGCGTCCTTTCTTGGAGCTAGTGGCTCTAGACGGAGCAGGAGAAGAAGCTCTGGAGAGGGCTAGCTCCCTCTGCCGGAGGAGCTCCTTCTCCTGTAGTTCCGCCTGATACTCGGCCTCCTCCACCGCGGCCCATTGTGCAACATTCTCAGCTACATGCTCCATGTAGTTCCTGTTGGCAAAATAAATCAAATGAGTATTACTTTTAGTAAACCAAAGCTTTGTGGCCTCACACAGGAGGCAAAGAGGGGGGGGGGGGGGGGCCATGAATTTCCATAAGGGAAACCTGTCCTACAAGTTATTTTTGTTTGTAACCATGCAAGGATGCATGGAATGGGAGGGGGGGGGGGGGGGGTGGATTCCAAAGGGAAGAAAGGAAGTGGGGTTATTACTTTGATGTGCCTCTCCTTGTAGTTACGTCCCCTGATGTGTTGTCTAGATGACTGTTTGGTTGATTAGCCTGGTAAAACACATTGTACTACCAGTATCTAATGTACATTCAAAGAAGAAATTGGAAACAACCGATGTGACTGTTAGAAAGTTAGCTATTGATTCTTTGACTGCCGATTAGATTAATTCTTTCTTAATAATATCTCACCTAAAACCGACATCAGAGTGAAGCTTTGCGTCCCAGGGCTGAGTGTTCTGTAGGTTTGGTCCTGCAGGGTTGTGCATGACGACCAGCAGGGTGTGGTCCCGCCGGTGGTAGTATGTATCCATGAAGGGGTACATCTCACGCGCCCCTTCTAACACCTGTTGAATAAGTAAATAAATACAATTAATGACAAGAAATAAGTTTAAAATCAATATATCAATTGATGTAGATTCATTTCTAACTACCTAAGATATGACCAGTTAACCAACTAATCTACATTCTAGTTAGCTAACAAAGTGCATGAATAAGAACTTAACTGAGTGCATGGTTGAATAATTAACTGAATATCTTACTACACTGAACTAAGTAACATAAAAACAAAACTTAAACAAAATTTTCTAACTCATCAACTAACAAATGAACCTATACTAGAACTAATAACATTCAGTAATATGACAAAAGGAGCATACCTGAATAAGAACATGAGGCTCAAAGTGCTCCGCATAGCACCAGTCATCCAGGTTCCTCAGCTGTCTGTCTCCAACCACATCATGTACACTGATGTTACTCCTGCTGGAGCTGGGTCTGATGAGATCTTCACCTCCCCTGCTCCCCGGCTTCTCTGGGGAAGCTGCCTGGCCTGCTTGGTTAGTCCCACCTGCTGCTGCTGATGTGGGGTCTACCGGTGGGGCGGGCACCTTAGGGGGGATGATGGGGTGGCCTGATGCGTCTTTCTCAAAGTGCACTGTTGGGTAAGAAAAATATACACTGGTGTTTGGAAAAATGTTATTGTTGAAAGGCAGTTCAAAACTAGTTGCGATGAAAAATACCCAAGAATTGCCTCCAATAGAGTAACAATCCGACAGGATTAGCCCATAAGGTCCCAATCAGTCATAATAATACTCTGACTAATATGGTATGTCTGGTGTACAAAGCAAATATGTGACCCGTCCTACGTAGAAGAACCGAAAGTCGACAAAGTTGATTTTCTGGATTTGTATTTAGTTCGATTCAGCAATATCTAAGCTTTAATATGATATAAAGTTTGTCTCATAATGATTCTGCAACGCGGAGTTATTGACGCTTTTCTAAGGCAAATATTGAACGGTCTGGAACTAAGATGCCGAGAAAATAGCTCAAGAAACTTTACATCCATTTCGAAAGTGAAATTAGCGTTTTAAGCAGGCCATAAATGAACCGATTGCATGAATAGAATGTCGTAGCAACCTTTATTCAATTTTCTTGAAAACTTGCATATCAGTAAATATGTATGATATACACCTTCCCTCCAGAAACTGTTGAATATTATCCATGCATTGTAGAGATATGAACATATTTAATTACAATTTAAGTGGGTTTGGAACGATAAACTGTACACATCGAGCACATGATACAATAGAGAGCAGTTTCAGGTAACAAAAGGGGCTCCGCTCTGGATCTGTTTATTGTTCGATTAATCGGTATTGACTGGCAGTTTGATTTTAGGAATGCAAACTTGCGTCTGGTGCGTAATGTAAAAACTATTACAAAGAACAGTATGTTGATACGTGAAAAGTAAAACGGGGTATCGAAGCTAGACATTTTGGAGGGGGAGGCCCCAGGTACCAAAGGGGGAGGCCCCAGGTACCAAAGGGGGAGGGGGGGATCCGTTGGTACAGGGTTTGTTTTCGTTCTTTTGGCGGGGATGCCCGGGGATGTCCCTTAGAAAATTTTAAAACAGGTGTCTAAGTAACGGAGGCGAGCCTCGGTCAACTTCAAAATGAGGGTATATAAAAGAGTGGGATTGTGCTTTAGCCAACTTAAAACAAGCTCTAAATAGCGTTGTTTTTTTTGTTGTTGGTGGTGTGGGGGGGGGGGGGGAGGGGTATGCCTTATTATAAAATTATTATGAACTACTTAAATATTTAGTACGACAAATTCTACATACGATTAATGAATGTTATGTTACAGGGCCCAATTCTTTAATCTATATAATACTCACACTCAACCAGTGGTGTACATAGTGTATGAGGTTGGAGGGGGGGGGGGGGTGTGCAGTTAATTGGATAGGACTTGGGTCGTATTGTCATAAACATACTTTGTCAAACTCAATAGGGCCACTATACAATGGAGGCCATTTGGATTACTAATCTCCGTGCACAGTCAATAGGGATTAAAGAATCTCGATGTGCGCTGGCCGCTCTTGACAGCTACAGAGATTCCAACTTAGCACAAAGGGGTTGTTAAGAGGCGGAGCTTAATATCGATCGCTTTTAGTGGCAAATAATTTTGGAACGCAAACTTTTCAAACCTGCAAAAAACATGCTTCAAAACTCTGCTTAATTTTTACCTTTCTACTGGATATTTTTACTGGATATTTTGCGTACCGGTAGAACAGATATCAGGGAAATGTATGAGGCAATAATATTTATTTTCACTTTTTCATGCAATTTCAAATCAATCGTGATTTCTGAGGTTCGACATCTTGCGACTTCTGGCTCCTCTGCGGATGGCGAGGCACATATTATGAAATGTGTTGAACTAAAACAGATCTTGCACGGTGTATGGAAAGCAAACTTCATATCTACTTAAGATTCAAGTTAAATACATTTCTGTTCACATACTAGTTCAATTCAATCAATCAACATTTAAAGGGATCTAGTAACTTTGTTGACAAGTGCAAAAAGTGATGCATGGGTAATAAAATGTGTATTGGTGTGATCTGATATGTCCAGAAAGTACTTACTTTATCCCGTAGATAGTTTAACATCCGAACACTTCAATCGTTAATATCTTTTGAACGAAATGGAAATTTGAAACAAACAAAACTTGTCCCATGCTTTTATTGTTAATATGAATACAACAATGTATGAGAGAACTACTAGAGTTCCAAGTCAGTTTTGAGGAGTTGAACAATGTTACTAAATCCCTTTAATAAAACTGTTGATCAATATGTGAAAACTATTAAAAGAATGGCAGGCAACGATAAGCTTGAATTTAATGCAACATTAATAAAATGTGAGTATTCAACTGGAAATCAAAACAAAACAGAAACAAGAAGCATTACATAATATTATATCAAAGTAAAAACAGTCAATTAATATTGTTTATGCCAATGGTAAGACAACATGCAACATTTGATTTCAGGTCACATGTTATGAACAAACAAATACAACACAATTATTTTTTAAAATCATAAACAGGACCTGGACCAAATGTGAGTTTTGCATTAGTTTCTCTAGTGACTACTGTATTACAATTAAGCTCAGTTGAAATTAACATACATGTTTTGCACTAGAAAGCTTAAATTAAATTCAGTAATACAAAACATACAATTAAAAATTAAGTACCATATAGTACTGCGATTACTGTATGCTTCATATGCATGCAACTGTCGCTAGAAATGTAGTATTACATGTAATTGGCATACAAATAGAACATGCAAATGAACAACAATTATAGTTTGTTATTTATTTTACCTAAATTCAATTGGACAAATAATTTACAATACAATGTGCTATAAAATACAACAAAGTAATATAATTGAATAAACAAACATACATATTAACTTAAAGACATCTACATGCATAATTGTTCAGAATAGCATACATGCAGTTTCATGCATAATTCTTGAACATCCACCATATAATGGTTATAAACATGGACAACATTAAACAAGGAATAATCATTGAATATACCTGCACTGGGTGGTCGTGATGTATCTTGCTCTTTAACACGGCTCAAACCTCAAAGTAACATCAGTAAATAATCATTTTTATAAAGCTGATTAATAGTTGACTTTGATTCAATACAAACTTATTCTGATATATTCCGCACTCATGTACAAACTAGCTTCCTTTGGTAGAGTGAAAAGAAACACACTCTACAATATATTGTGCTACAATTAGATTTATTGCAACCATTTTATTAGATACTTTATCATGTTTAACTTCAAACTATAGAAGTAACAGTTTTTCATAAAAGAAACTCCAATATTGACAAAAAACAATAAGGTGGACAGTTTTTGTAAAAACAAAGAAATACATAAGGCGTGCCCCCCCCCCCCAATAATTTGTGTGACCCTCAATCAGTCCCACCATGCTAAGCCACTGCATATAATTAAAGACAAACAGTTTCAGGAAAAGACGTTGAAATAATTTAATAAGAATCTAAAAATGATGCAGTTTCTTACAAATTGGGACTAGTGAGATGGAAAGTAAATGTGGCATATATACCTGAGCTCTTGGCAGAGCGTTGACTGCTGGCAGAGCCCTGGCGTGACTTCCTACCCTCAGCCTTCAGTATGCCTGTGCTGGGGGGAAGGATCTGTGCGTCCTCCTGGACCCCCTCCATTTCTTCTGCAAGGTAATGGGTGATTTCATTTATTTATATATAGTCAAATCTGTCTATAAAGACCGCCAAAAGACAGACAATTCAGTCTTTGTAAGAAGGTTGTCTCTATAGACAGGTTAATTTATACGTAACAGCTTCCAAGGTAATCAAGATTAGTGGTCTTCATAGACTGGTGGTCCTCATAAACCGGTGGTTGCTAAAGCAGGTTTGTCTGTTCTCTAACATTAAAGTAAAAAGTATGGCAGGTTTAACATCAAGCAAGTTATATTTTGTTTAAAATTACATTTTAGCAACACATTTCTCAACTTTTGCACTTTCAGTTTGGTATCTTTCAAAGCATTTAATTATTAGTATACATTTTTAAACAAATCATTCAACAAAATACCCATCATTACAATGTTATCAAGTCATTTTGACATACTTAATTCCATTTCATGTTGGACATTCTGATAATTTTGCTTTTCTTTACCTTCAGCTTTCTTCACATTCTCAGCGGTCAGTTTCTCCTCCCCTCCTCCTTCCTTCTCCATCCCAACCCCAACCCCATCCTCCAAACCCTCCGCATCCTGCTCCCTCTTGCCAGCAAACAGTGGATAAGGGTCATCCCAGACGATGCCCTCAGTCACTGGTCTAGGAGCCACGCATCCCTCCTCGCCTTTCGTACCACTTAGCGCCAGGCTCTCAAAGACAAACTGCTTGAAGGCGTGGTCAACCTCTGCCTGGTCATTTACGCCACCCTCATCACTGCAATGGTGGAGTAGCTCCTGCAAACGGGCCGCCCTTTGCTTGACAACGCCTGGAGGTGGGCGGGGAAATTCGCGTAGCTTGGCAACAGGGATATAGTCCAGCATGGCAAGCTCCGCCTCCAGAGCGCGGAAGCCGACTAGAGGGGAGGTGGTGAGGTGGCGCAGACGGAGCGAGATGTCATCACCATGGTGAAAGAACTCGGGCACCGATGGTTTGGTCACTGAGATGCCATTGAGAGGAGGTTGTGTCTAAAATAGAAAATTATAATAAAGAAAATACAAAATATTATCATCATCGTCTTATCATCATGATGATTGTCATCATCAACATTATCACAATCATAATCATCATCACCATTATTATCATCACCATTATTATCATCACCATCATCATCATCATCATCACCATTATCACCATTATCCTCACCATCATATTTGTCATCATCATCATTATCATCAGCATGATCATCATCATCTTTACCATCATTCCTACCTCATTATTTTCCTTGGTGTTAATGTGAAGCTTGCCGGCCATCTTGTCAATGTGGGCAGATAGGCTGTGCTCCAACCCATCCTCGCGGGGAATCTTATTGCTATCACTGGGAGGACCTCTCTCTTCGGACGTAGCAACGACCTGGATTGGATTGAGAACGAATGGGTATACAGTTATAAAATGATTTATGATCTGTAACATATAGTATTCAAACTTTACACATTTTACTATAGGTGAATTATAGCTCTAAAATGTTACCATCAGTACTATAAAGGCTTGATATTAAAACAAATTTAAAGGCCAAAAGATTTGAAATCTAAACAATTTTAACACATTTGATATGGAATGACCATGCAAATCATGAAATCGAATGGTTAATGTCATTTTTTCAAAGGTAACACTAGTATTTATATCCATGTATGCTAAAATAAAAGAAACTTAGATAAATAATATAAGATATCACTAGAGATTGATGGAGGCATTTACTAAACAGATTTGAATTATCTTTGGCATTGGCGCTCTTACTTGTTCCAGCATACAGTGCATGATGAGTGGTACACTGACGCTCTCCTGTGGTACACTGTCCATCAGCTCGGTGTAGTACCGCGTGTCCACGTCTGCAGACACTACCAGTGGCTTCAGCTCCGGTACCGCTCCAGCCTGGTCGGTACCTAGCCCTAGCTGGCCGGCGGCAGGAGGCTGAGTGACTGCTGGGGCTCCAAGGGTTGCAACTGATTGACCATCACCACCTTAGAATTAAGACAAAAAGTGGAATGATATATTATCGTTCAGAACATTTTGAAACTTAATATTAATATACTCAATTGTTATAGCACCTAATATGATTGATCATCATCTCTAAGAACTTTAAATAACTTCCGCATCCATCTCATTACTATTTAGCAAATTTCAAAATAATTGAATTGCAACGTCACAGTGAGCAGCTGTATAAATATTGTGTATGGCATATGGTATGCTAATGATATGCTGCAGTGTTCTGGATTTGTAAAGGTGCTATGTGAGAGTTTAAGAGACTGGCAGGTAAACTGTGGCAATAATCCAGATGGGATCAAAATCAAGGTAATTAATACATCCGATACCAGGTTGCCATAGGACATATTTGAAGTCTCTTACCATCCTTCTGAACCAGCGGGATCTGAATGAGCTTCATGTTGTCCAGGAAGTTCCTGTACTGCCGCTCAGAGTCCAGCAGGTCATACATCATGCAGGCAACCTCTTCAAACATGTCCGTCCCAAACTGGGTCTGAGGAACCAAAAGAAAATATATCCATTTTAAACCATGATACTATTTTGATACATATTCCAAACAGCATATAATTATAGTAAGTCATCGCCTCCCTTTGCCCTTAAAATTACCTGTGACTACACGTTTGATCAGCCCACATGCAGCTACTATGCATGCCGTGACAGCCGTGTCCACCTAAGACAAACTGAATTTCAAGGCAGGTTTGTCAACTCTTTGCATGAACAGAAATCTTTACTGTTTTAAATGGGTGTGGGGCTTTTCCCCTAAAAAGCTATTTAGTACTAACATTTGAAAGTACCGTACCATCTTTCATCATCCTTCAAGTCATCAAGCACAATGTGGTTCTTGACTGGTGAGCTTGGCAACGTCCTGCATCATAGTGCACACAAATTAATCTAGTTACAGATGTTAGAACTATGGTGTACGAGTAACATTTCAACAGTTTTCCTCTACATCACTAAACATGAGTATCTTTAAGTGCCTTACCCTTTTTTCATTGTCCTTCATGTCGTCAGGTATGATGTGGTTCTTGACGGTGTACCTGAGCCGAGCAATGTCCTGCAGCTTGGAACCCTTGGTGGCACTCTTCAGGAGGGGCTCGTGCTGGAGCCAGAATTTCTCCAGGCTGGCCTCCGCCTTCTTCTTTGCCTGCTTCTCCTCCTCTATCACTGCAAGACAAATACAATCATACAATCAACATAAATATCTGGTATCAATATTGGTATCGATCCCATAATTAACCATCTGTCTTAGTAGTCATATATACACCACCATGGCACCCTCACTTTTGTTAACTCCTAGAGTGCCAAGCTCGCATTTATGCGAGTTACAATACACACAAATGTCATAGAGCATTAAAATCCCTGGCACTCAAAGTGTTAATGAATGAAATTACACTCCTTATCTGAAACTTGACCGAGGAAGACGTGCCTCCTTCAATATCAACAAACATTACATGGCGTCAGGAGTAGGATTGAACTTTTGTTGTCAGAGTAACTTTGAGAGCGATTCAACAGGAAGGGTTCATGCTTCAGCACAAACTAATCTCCAACTGGCTTATGCCTTTCCCTCTATCAGTCACACTTATGGATAGATGATGATAAGCAGATATTTCTTTTAACAGGAGAATTAAATACAACTAAATCTTTGTGAAACACCCCAGATCTCTCCTCCTACCTTCCGGAGGCCGCTCATCCTCATCCCTCTCTTCCTCCTCCTCCCTGCGTCTCTCGTCAAAGAGGGAGTAGTCCTCCGCCTGGAGCCGGATGATGCAGTTGATGTGGATGCCCAGGTCTGTGAGGAAGGAGAGGAGGGGGGCCTGGTCGAATCCCTCGATGATCACATAGTGCTGTGGCCCATCATCTGGCTCATCATCTATAGAACATACAAATCAGATGACAGTAGTAAATAGGCATGGATACATTCAGCCATATTACTTAATTTTAACCCATTGTCTATGTAAACTAGGCTTGCCATGCACACTAAATCTCCCATATCTCAGAGGCAAACAGTTTTAACAAATACACAGATCGAGAGTAAGAGTTAAGCATTAGCCCCATGGGCATGGCCAAATTGTATTCTTAGTACATATTCAATTATAAAATCTTCCAACATAATATGCACAGGTCTTTTTTTCTGAATTGCAATATGTTTCCCTCATATATTGGTGCACATGTACGTGTAAAAGTTCTTGATGAAACTGTCAAATTATGCTGTAAATCATAATGTAGGCTGAATGACTGCAGTATCATTTCTACTGAATACTCTTTTTACAGTTTACAATAGTTACTATCTAACTAACCTTTTCCCAATTTCAAATACCATATAAAGCATAGTGCTGTCGATTTCAGGAGTATTTCCCTCCCGGGACTCGCGATAATTTTTCGGGCGAGTCACGGGTACCCGAAATTTACCCATTTGTTGATTTCGCTATCGGCATGTCACGCCGCTGGGAAAACATGTTCATTCAAGTGACAAAAATTGAGCGCATTTTTGACAATAAATCATCTTCTAAAATACAGCAAAATTGTAAATGAATTATATTTTTAGCATTTCTGACATGATTTTAACGGAATTATGTTAACATGATGTTCAAATTTACCTTGATTACGACATTTCTGACGAGAATAGGACATTAATGATCTCAGTGACCGATCGTATCTTCAACACACTTCACTGAATATGATTGTCATCGCACCACTATTTTGGGCTATTATCTACCAACAAGCGATTATCATTTACTAGATCTAATAAATCGATGACTCCCAATACAATTTTATGTTCCATTCGTATTACGTAGTTCAGGCGAAGCAGCGAAAACCTGTCGCGGTTTCGCAAACCAAAAACCGCAACACGTGTGTTTTCGCTGCTTTGCCTGAACTACGTAATACGAATATAACATGAAATTGTATTGGGAGTCATTTATTAGATCTACTAAATGATAATCGCTTGTTGGTAGATAATAGCCCAAAATAGTGGCGCGATGACAATCATATTCAGTGAAGTGTGTTGAAGATATGATCGGTCACCAAGATCATTAATGTCCTATTCCCATCAGAAATGTCGTAATCAAGGTAAATTTGAACAGTATGTTACCATAATTCTGTTAAAATCATGTCAGAAATGCTAAAACTATAATTTATTTACGAATTTGCTGTATTTTAGAAGATGATTTATCGTCATAAATGCGCTCAATTTTTGTCACTTGAATGAACATGATAACTCTTGCGTTCAATGAGGGGACTTCCCCTTTTTTCGGGATATCGAGTATCGACTTTTGCGCCCGGGACTCGACATTTTTTGGCGGGACCCGGGTACCCGTGACTCGTCAACAGCCTTAATAAAGAATAGTTAATTAAACTAATTAACTCACCAATGTATTTGTTATCATCATCCTCCTCTCCTCTCTTCTTGAGTTTGGAGTCTTTCTTGGGGGAGGGCACCTCTGGGGACTTCTTTCCCTTGGCCCCCTTGGCTGGGGACTTGCTCCTCGCCCTCTTCCCGCCCCCTCCTGCATCCTTCCCCTTCCCCTTCCCCTTAGCGCTGTCTCTATTCTCAGAAGCCTGTGGGATACAAAATGATATTCAATATTGGCTGAAGACACAAGAAATGGTGCTTGTTGCTTCCCCCTATATTCTCTCCTTCCTTTCATTTTCACTTTACTCCCCCTTTACTCCTTGGCTGGGGACTTGCTTTGTTTTCTCATGCACCCATCCTGCCTCCCATCCCCTTCTTGGCAATGTATCTGCTGCCTGTGCGATAAAAAGAGAAACTCAATATGAGCGCTCTAGACATAAGTAAATGGCGGGTGTTGCTCCTCCCCTTTCATCTTTTTCTTCCTTTCTTACTTCTAGGTAAAAAACAGCAATCCAGATGAAATGATTGATGGCTAATTAGATCAGTTTTAAGCTGTTATTTGATTTGATGTGTTTGAAGGAATTCACTTCAATTACTGATTGAGACACAGCACCCCTATAAAATGCATTTAACCCATTCAGGACAGGTCCCGAATATATTCAGGCTGGGGGCTGGGGTCATGTTATAGCAAAATCAATCAGTCCTGAATGGGTTATTTTGTTTTGTAGTTGAGCATAACCTTAACAACAACAAAAAATAATCACCTTCTTCTCTTCCTCTCTCCTCTTGATGTCTTTATCCTTGATGGCCAGGAGCTTCCACTTGAGCAGCTTGGCCATCAGGCCCATGGGGATCTCATCTCCTTTGTCCAGGTACTCTGACTTCACCGTCTCACAGATCTCTGAGAACGGGGCCACATCCTTGGGCTTCTTGGCCTTTGAGTTTCCAAGCTCAACAACCTATTATTCAAAGAAATTATTTCATTTGTAAAAAAAACTAACAACTAACAACTAACAACAACAACACAAACCACAACTTCAGCTGTGTGTGCTGAAGTTCTTGTCAATGTAAATTTGCATTAAGTTCACCTGGTATTGTAAGGACTATATAGCTGGTCTTGAAAATACTTTATGTTGGGATCTACAGAGGATATGACTTTTATAGCAAAATCAAACTGAACAGTGTTCTTAAATGGTTTGATCTAGTTGATTAACTATATAAAGATAAAAGTGCAGAGGAAAGTCAGGAGCAAAACTAATCAGTTAGATGATGGCCACAAAAGAAAAAAAACACTACAATACTATCACTTACCTCTTCAAGAAGTGACTGTCTGTAAATGACACTGAAGAGCTTCCTCAGTTTTGAATCAACAGCGCTGGACAAAATATTGGCATATTCTTTGTCATCCAGCTGGTTCCCTATCACAAAGGAGATGCATCCTTTCCAGTTGTCCTGCATTCGAAATACAAACATGATAGTATTAGAACAGACTTCCCACTGACTGGTTGATCCATGGCATGACTTACTAGCACAAATTATAAAATAATCCTGATCAACCTCAAAGTCAAACACTTCCTGATCAGCTCTCGCGTTCGAAGAGGGCATCTCCGAATGTCAAAAACAAACTGCTTTTTGCTCATCAAGTCCTAACCCAAACCGTCAAAAATGCACAGTGACAAAACCCCAATGCGACAGTCTGCGTCAGTGCATAATGCGCTTATTTTGGCATGCTCAACCAGAACAGTAGGGAGAAAGTGGTCAAAATGTGACAAAAATTGCTGATTATCATTGTTTTAGAGCTTATAAAGTTATATTATGCCGTAATTTGCCTTCTTCAATTAGAATTAAACCGTCTCATCAACATCGCTGTCAGGAATCATCCGTCCGAACCGGGATCGGGCCCCCGATTGTTAAGTGGGAAGAACCTGGCCAGCAAAAGGACAGGGATGACTTTGATATTAGATTTGCCAAGAATGCACTGAACATGTGCCTCGGCCTCAAGATTTATCTGCTTATATTGCTCATAATTAAAATACATGCTTCTTGTTGTTCTGTATTCCTCCTGGTTATCCAGAAATCCGCTTGAAAGTCAGCCTTTACAATAAAAAATATCTTCTATTTTGAAAGTTTTCATGTAGTGGCAGATAGGTCTACGTGATTGTGCCATTCTGTCGTTCTCGCTACTTCTACACTCTTCAGTTCATTCGATAAAAAGTTGCACGACGGCAATGTCGCAGTGCATTCGCTCGACCGAAAATTATCGCACAGCGGCAAAGTGGTTTTCGGCATGGCGCTATTTTATATTTATGCATGAAGCATTGAACTTGAAGGTTCAATTTATCGCAGTGCTGGTGAACTCGGCCACAGCGCAGGGCGCGTGTACAATGGCAATGCCAATGCCCAATGACGCATTGCCATGGCCATTCCATTGAGCTGTGTGTGCCTGGCCAGGTTCTCTAGCCGTCTTCTTCTCCGGGTTAATCTGCCTCCTTCAATCCTGAAGATTCTAGCCTCAGACTACGGTACCAAACTCAAGTTAAAAAGTCCACGAAAAGTCAAAGAAAGTCAAAGAACAACTCAAACTTCAAAGTCAAACTCAATTTCTCAAATACAAATCAAAGTCAAAAGACAAAAGAAGTATGAAATTCAAAACAATCAAACTAAAGAGAAGCCATGGCAGAAAAGTTTAATTTAGTTATTACCAAGGTCAAGAACTAAATTTCATAATATGTTGACGTCGAGTCCCAATTTGCTTTGTACTGCATGCTGCATCCACCGTAACCTACCGTTAATCGCGCCCGGCGCGCCGGGCGAAGTCTCGTAACGAGTCGTGTGCGAGCAGCGCAGCTGCAGCTGCAGCATTTTCTATCTTACCTCTTCAAAAGGGGTTGAAAGTAGCCCAGACTCCCATCGGGAAACACCCGCCGATCCTGCACCACTCTTGGCCCTCTTCTTCGACATTATTTACTGCAAATATACATTCATATAAATCAGAATTTGGATCGAAATTCAAGATAAACTAGATTGAAAATATTCTTCGTGTTCAGTTCTTATCGTCGCGGTTGCCAAGGTACACATTTTCTATGTGGACATCTATTCAACACAAGAGGGCGGCAGCATTTATTTTGCAAAGTCTTCTGCTACGTACACATTACAATATGGAGCCGCAGTATTTCTACGGAGAATTTAGAAAACAGCTGAAGGCAGCACAAATTTCTATAAAATTTGACACAAGTACAAGTTCCAGCGAGAAGGATGGGTAATTTATACTCTTCGTGCATTTAACCTATTATCACTGCGTGGATGTGTCTGAATCCGTTTTTATTAACGTTTCTTGGTGATAAACTGCCAAGACGCGAAACGCATCTATTGAGCGGCCGTGATCACGCATTGTGCTGCTTGTTTATTACTAATCTCTGGCTTGTTTATATGGAATCCCCAACACGTTCGTGATCATTGCGTGCGGTATTGATGATGACAGTGTGCGGCATAATATCATTACTTTGCTGTATAATGAACCAAGAATTTCGCTGATGTTAGCTTGCTGTATTGTTGTATATTTGGGAAGGTTGAGTTCGAAGAGTAATGTGTCATACATTTATGTTTCAAAAATAGCTATTATTTGTACATACTACCAATTCCGTTTTTACATTCTAATAAAAACCGCCTGAAATAGTATGACTACAATTTTATTTACATGATCAGGCCATCAGCCTTCAGGGAGAAAAAAACAGTATATATTTTTGGGGGCTAGTTTTCAAGGGTCTTTTCAATTTCAAGCTTGCCTGCAATAATTCATTTTAGTGACGCGGAAGGGCGGGGGAAAAAAGGCGGACGACGTACCGCCCGGGCCTCAGGCCCAGGAGCCACTGGTCTCACTCAGTTCATGCCCCCGCTCTAGCGCCAAGATAAACGAATAACACACAAACTAAATGCAGAGACTAACTCATTGCACTCACTTTGTACACGGTTCTGACGATCCATTGGATAATTTGACATCTGAACACTTCAATCGTAAATATCTTTTTAACGAAAGGGAAATTTGAAAAACCGAAACCTGTCCCATGATTTTTTTGTTAATAAGAATACAACAAGGTATGAGGGAACCACTAGAATTCCAATTGGATTTTGAGGATTTGGACAATGTTACTTAGTCCCTCATGTGGGCCATTCTTGGTCACGTGTGTGACCCAAAACATGAACAATTTTGAAATAAGATGCTTAAATATAATCCAGTATTTAGAGGTATAATGATTTTTACTTTGTATGTGACTTGAATATGTTGAAGTCTTTCAGACTTAACACAAAAGATTTTATAAGGATTACATTACGTTACTCAATGTCAGAGGTCAAATGGCATAGGTCACGTGTGTGACTTCGCACGGAGCGCTTTTTTCATAACTCAATTCCATTTGGGAAATCCTTTGAAATATGAAAAGCTATAATGTTCATCTTATTACCAGACAAGTATTATAGATCTGTAAGTACAAAAATAGCAATGAATCATAAAGAATTTTATCAAACCATTGTTTTTTATTGTATTTAATTATGTGGTAACGTCTGGTCGCTGTGTGACATTTTGGGGTGGTCACGTGTGTGACATGTACAATATGAATGTAAAAATGGGAATGTTATAATATCAGGTTTAGAAAGGAATGAAAGGTTCAATTTTTACAAAGTTGGTATCAACATGTACAGGAAAGTGAGAAGAATAAGCTTGCTAACTATCCTTTCGATATCTTGATTATTTTCTGGGTTATGATTTTAGAAAAATATTGAAATATGAAGTATGCAAATGAGTATGAAAGTGTCTTTGTTTAATGTAAATCATATATTTCATGAAACTTTACACATGGATCATTCCAAAAATGGAATAAAACAACAGAAAAATAAAACTTCAATTTTTCCGAAAAAGTTTCACTTTTCAAAGAATGGCCCATGTGATGAAAAAAACAGAATTAACAATAATTTTCTGTTTCTTTTCAGACTACTCCAATACAGCCTGGAAGTTCAGCGAGATTCCATTGAACTAACTTGCAAAGAAGAGCCCCTGTTACGATGGAGGTACCGGTTCCCAAGAGGCCTGACGGCCCTGCCCGGCACCTGTAGCGGTCTGGAGTGGGTGAGGCACCAGGGACCTCATCTCAGGTTGCAACTGGACGACAGTGCCGAGGACAGCGCCCAGGAGGAGGAAAGAGACATGAGAATGCCAGATGTGAAGGATGACCTTAATGATGCAAAAGATGGTGAAACCAACATCATGAGAGGAGATGATAATCATGATGAAGAGAAGAAAAGAGACAGTAGGATAACAGATGACTGTAACAAGGTGGACCAAAGTGATGATGACAATTATGTTGACTTTCGTGGTGATGATACAGCTAATGACGAGAGATGGAAAAATGGAGAGACTGGTGAAGACCCTTTCTTGGAGACTCTGAGGCATCCAGACTGTGAAGTGATTTGTGCAAGATGTGATGCACCAATCCTTCAGCCTACAGGGTGAGATGATAATGATGATAATTAGTTTTGTTTACCAAGGGAAGCCTCTCTAGTACGTTTGCCCAGTGGGTTGTGCATCTAATTATTATTACATTGATTTTCGTCTTTCATCAGGTGGCCAAAATGACATTTCCGATAGACTCCCACCATAGCCTTGAGTGTCATAGATCCTAATTTGTTGGTGGGCAATACAAAAGTTACCGGTAGCCAAATTAAATTTCTGTTGACCACTGCTAAGGGGCGATCCCTGATGTTTTGTTGTGATAGTCTTTACATTTTCTGGTTGTTTTTATTCTTGTTTAGATATAAATATGACAACTTACAGTTGTAAAAGTAAAACTCTGTGTATCTGTGTAAGTACAGTAACCTTTTAAGGAATAATGAGTATGGTTTTGAGATATTTTAACTGGAAATGTACTTACCAGCCAGATTTGAGGTCTAGCTCAAATGAGAATATTTAGTTCATGAAGATATATTTTACTGATTGTCTCAAGTTTCTTTTGCCAGTACTCGGGATGTCCAGTACGGAGAATCTGAAAGAGAACTTCTGAAATTACTCACTTTTAATCAATGTTTTTTTCTATTCCTTTTAGAGGCTGCGAGAGAAGAGTGCTGGCTCTACCATCAGGAGACTGGGGTGACCTGGCCGGGGACATGTGGTGCTGCAAGAGCAAGGTCATAGCCGCAGACAGGGGCAAGATGGCTGCCCCCGACCTCAGCCCCCAAGAAGGGTCAATCGTTGTCGGTGACCTGCATATTGTGGTGAACTCCAGATCGCTGACCAAAGGTTCGGTCAGGATTGAAAGTAGGAAGAGGATGGGACAGGCGAAATCAGAGTTGCAGGTAGACAACAATTCTTGGTTGTAAAATAATACTTTTTGAAAATGGGTTTTGGCAAATCGAAAAATATGATATATATTTTTTATTGATTATTGATTAATATAGAGGACATCCCAAAGAAAAGGTAGTAAGAATAAATCCATAGACAATATGAGACATTACAGCCATACATTATCAATATTATAAAGGGAATTAATGGTATACAGAGCATATACTTGGTCCTGCATGATGTTTGGTTTTGGTTTTTGGTTTTTGCATAACTGTTAAACTCTTACTTCTCTCTGTTCATCCCCTATTCAGGCCAGGAAAGCTGTAGTTGTATCATGTTGCAGATGTGGAAACATTATCGGTGCAATAGATTCACAAGGTATGAATGGCCAATCCATTATTTATGTTATTGTAACTTCTGTTATTAAAAAAATGTAAAACCTTGAATAGCTTCATTTGATCGTCTGATGAAGTAGGCAGAAATAGCGTAAAAAAGCCTTGCTGAACATAATTTCATCATTTGATTGTGTAACTGTGATTTATAAAAGGACAGTTCAACCTGTCTGTAATTACCACCAAAAGGAAGCAGAAAAAGTTGTGTATAAAAACAAGTCGTCTTTACAGACGGGTTCCTGCATTAACATGCAAACTTTTACATTTAGGAAGTCAAGTTTTCGAGTTTGTTTTTTAAAGATTTTATAATAGTTTAAATATTTATATAGTAAGTAATAGTATTTCAGGCCTCAATATGAAATTTGTTGCTGTTACCCCACCATTACTATAGGTAATTGTTTGAACGTTTAGTAAACGTTTTAATTCCGCAAGTAATTGAATGTGACATTTATATTAATTTAATTTTGGCCTACTTGTGTAAACTCCTATTTAAACCTTTGCTTTGTCAGGGACCAGTGCTAACTTGGATGCGACCAAACTCTACAGATATGCAGTGAAAACAAGAAATACACGAAAGAAAGGCTGTGTTGTGAGGTGAGTAATGCACTTTGCTTAAATGATAATAGAATCATCAGTTATTTTCATTGATATATTTGTTTGGTGAGGCAGATATAAAGTTGTATCATCAATGGTGATGATAACAACCGGGCATGGTGACTTAGTGGTTAGAGAGTACGCCTCATGAGCAGGAGTTTGTAGGTTCAATCCCTGGTTGGGTCATTACAAAGACTTAATAATTGTACCTTCTGACTTCTTGCCAGGCACTTGGCGTTTGTAGAATGGAGAAGGGAAAGTTAAACACATGGAGTTTCCAGAGGACTGGCCCCCTTCTGTAGCTTTCACTACCTATAGTAGATGTGTGGCCTAGGGCTACATAATGTGTCAAAATGGCACAGGAAAGATTTTGACTTGCAAAAACATCATCCAAAAAGATACATTTTATGAAAATGCGAGAGAGATTACAAATCAAGTGCAGAATATTATAGTTTTAACTATAGATATGTCCATAATATATATAATGTACAAACATTTACTCTAGATTGATATCATTTTCATGAATGATATTACAGGACAGATCCTCTACAATATACAATTTCAAACCACATGATGGCGCTGTTCAAGAATCAGATGACTTTCAAGTTCATTGTGGATGATGAGGAGGAGCATATACCAAGGCTTCTGGTGAGTATAACTATAAGGCTTCAAATTAATTATTTCAGTTTGAAGTTAAGAGAAAAAACAATGCATACATTGCTGTTAGAATATCCAGTTTGAATTCATGTGAGCTTATGAAATAGAACATGTTTGGATGCTGATGGGTCTATAATAATAAATAATAAGTTAGGTTTATCTGAATTATTTAGTCATGTTGGCCAAGACTGTTTTCCATACATGACTAGTATTGTAGATCTGGAAAATATGTGGAGATTTAGGGAGATTGATGGCAAAAAATGTTAAGAATGAAAATTAATGCATTTTTCCCATTTGTATATATTCTTAGGTTTATTTGAATCTTAGATTGTGGATTTAAAGCAAATTATGAATGTACATGTACTTTATGTGCACATATTTTGTGTGTGACTGCCCCTGCATAACAAATTACTTTTTATGAGTAAATTTGCTGAGCAGCATAACATTGCTAGATCTACATCATGTTCATTTACACAGATATGGCTCCTCAGCGTAGATACAAGGCTTCTAAGTGACAGAGTGCCACCTATGGCTCGTGATCTGCCAGGGTCATTGCATCCTAAACCTGCAAGTACATCAGGTGACCAACCTTCGCAAGCAGGCGAGAAAAGAAACGTTGATGTGGTACTTGAGAGCCAACCTATCATCAAGGTTCTCTATCTGTCATGTCAGAGTGGTGAAGGCAAACGGTAAGAATGCTATGAATTAGCAATGCAATAAATTAACCTTTTGTTTGCCTTGTGGCCAAATCGGGCAAGTAAAAACGACTTTTTGTTATATTCTGGTGGCCCAGAGCTCTGCTGGCCCGAAACGAAAATATTATAAACCTACAATAACCCAGGGTGCCATCAGTCGCATGCAGCCGATTAGAGAAAAGAAACGTTGATGTGGTACTTGAGAGCCAACCTATCATCAAGGTGCTCTACCTCTCATGCGAGATTGGTGAAGGACAAAGGTTAGAACAACAAAAATAAATGAACAAAGAAAATTGTGTTCTCCCAGTTTCTCCCTGTTTGAAATGATAACAAATAATCAAAGTCAAGGCAAACACAACTTGTCCTATTTGCGGCATTTTTTTATATTCAGGGCTCTAAATAGATGAATAATATGCTTGGGTACGCAGGAATACAATTTCATCACATTTAATTTCTTTTACAAAAGTTATTTGTAATAACTTACCATAATAATTGTGACTGGATATAGCAAAACCATGCACTTGTTGGTAAAAATCTGAATGTTTATTTTCAAACCATGAGAAAGTCCTCTTCACAAGCTTTCATTTCATACCTGCTTCTGAAACATCAGACAATGTTTGGCAAAGATATGATTGTTTCAATTTTAAAAACATTAGTCTTGTCTTGTACATACATTATGTTGACTCAAAATGCCCATTTCTTTAAAAACATGAATTACTGACAAATGCAGGGTTTTGCTATATCCAGTTTCAATTATGATAATAATGTGGATGCATATTGCCCCATCAACTAAGAATTGTATTTCGAGGCGCATACTATACTGTCTCGGTGAACTGGACACCTTTTTCAAAAGGTCACTGGACTGATGCACCTGTTATGCTAAATAGAGGGTCAACGATCTTAAACTCTTACTTCTGCTTGAGTGAATTGGCCTGCCATTGACAGAAAGTTGTGTGATGATACAAAATAATCATGACTTGAATAAATAGTGTCCATGTAGATGTGTTGACTCCGTGGGGGGTACTCAAATTATTTTGGGGTTAGCCGACTTCAAAACGGGGGTCTAAGGAGCGGATGAGAGGGTGAAAATATTGTCTTAGGAGCGGTCGTGCGGAGTGAGAAACGGGATCTTTGAAGCGGCACATATCGTATTACCAATATACATAAGTTTTAGTTACCCGACATCAATTTTTACTTGCCCCGTGCAAGTGCTAGTGCCATGCCTGGGGCCCCATGAGAGATACCACTGAATGTTACCATTTTACTTATCTATCACAAACAAACATACAGGCTATCGAAGGAGTGGAACAAAGATCTGATGGTGCAAGGTCTAACCCTCACCAGGGAGGCGTGTCTTCAGCTTGGGTTGCTATTGGCAACCAGCACTCTCAGAGCTCCGCCCACAATGAGACAAATGAATGGATTCATGGTAAGAAATTAGCAATAGGGTGATTATTTTTTCTTGTAGCTTTCATTGATTGACTTAGTTTTGAATGATTAAAATGATATAAATATACATATACTGTAGCCTCAGGCCACCAACATACACTCATGACAAATTTGCCCAACTGGGCAACCAAATGTAACATAATTTGTCCATGCTTTCCTTGTTGGGGCCATCCAAGTCTATTTTTTCGATCTGAATAACTACTGTGAAACTTCCACTATAACTTAAAATTAATTGTAACTTCCAATCGATAGTATCTCTTTTTCAACAGGGCCTATATTGGATAAATCATTTTCAGGGCTTGAAAATAGAACCTGGCCATGTGAAAATACCTCAGTATGTCAGGTACCTCGTTATAAGAGAGCTTGTCAGAAAGTGGTTCCACTGTATAATCATGTCAATAAATTAATCATAAATACTTACATACGCTTTATAGTTTGTTAACTGTTTGTTTAGTTTGCTTGTATATGTTGTATCCATGATACACATCTTTCTTCAATAATATACACATTCCCTCAATTTCAATATTTCCTTCTAATGAGTTTTTGTTTCATGGCTAATTTTTGTTTATCTGTATTCTTGTTTACTGATTGCAGGTTGGATCAATGAGATTATGATGCGAGATGTTCATCTTTACAAAATTTGGTGACTACGGCCTACAAAACCTTTGCTGCGTCTCTGCAGTACCAACGGCAACACACGAACTCCGAGGCGTTCGCAAATACATTTTTTGTCCATACAACCACTGAATGGAATAAACTACTTCATTCTACAGATACATTATAATCATGATTGATTGAGCATGTCTGTAAACATTAAATAACCGACAGAACATACCTTGATCGATTTGAGGCTGAATTCTGCTTGTTAGTAAACCAATGCATCTGGGAAGGAATGTGGTACAGTGGAACCTCATTATAAGGATCACCTTGGATCCATATAATTGACCTTATTCCATCAGATATCTTGCGGTGTCAGGACTTAAATATAATTATGAAATATTAAATTACTTAGCTATATCAGGTACATCACTATAAGAGAGCTCTTTATAAAGAGGTTCGAGTGTAATCACCCAGCAGCATACTTGTATTTATCTATTTATTGGTACATGTACTTGGTAGTTTAATCCTCCTTCTGTTACCATAAGTCAAACAACAAGGTACAAGAGAAGTGGGAAAGCTCCAAGTGATTTGGGTTGAAATTGTTCAAAGTTAATGGATCACTTTAACCAATTTAAGACTATTTAATTTTGTTATAACATGCATTGTCCATAGACCATGCTCAAGTATGTTTTTTTGTACCAGCCATGAATTGGTTAAACGCTTACCTCATAATTACTTTGAGAAAACCTTATCATGTTATAATTTTCTAACCTTTCAAATTCTTTTTAAATCCGTTCCTTTCAAAATTCTGAAATCCCCATAGACTTTGTACATAGCCCACCTGTTTCCTGTAGCCAATAGGTTAAATCTTTATCAGTTTTACTGCATCGGTATTAGAAAAGAGGCATGAATAAAGGACTTTTTCATACAAAATGAAAACTATAATCATCAACTTTCTTTGTTTGAATTTCTAACTTATAGTCAAGGAGCCTGACAATTCCTGTGGGATTTTTTTGTATGAAAGCAAGCCACCCATCCAAATGTCTCAAGGGCACCCCAAATAACAATACAAAACATGTTGGCAGTCTGAAATCCCTGGCAGATGAGAATTGTGAAGGAAAAAAGGAAAACAACAAAATTGTACTTGGTAGACCTTTTTACTTTTAGGGGTAGGTCAATGTTGGTGTAGAGGGCGCTTCAAAATATAATATTTTTGCGAGGTGATAAAAAAACTAAGTGTAGATCTAAGAATTAGCATGTAATGTTAATTATAGAACAGACTTCATTTGGTCGAAATTGGTTTAGAAACGGCTGAAATATCCATTAATATATTGTTCATGATATATGTGACGGACCAACTTTTATTCGATAATTTAAGAAAATATTTAATTCTAACACATTTTTGAAAATGTACCATACATTTGTTTGTTATTGCTTTTGATGGTACTGTATCTCTATTGGTATAATTATATTTATCAAGCATCACATGGGTACATGGTAACGGGTCGTGAACTGATCAGCCAGCTGGTTACAGCTGACGAATTCCTCAACCAACTGCTTGCAAATGGTGCTTTCAGCGCACAGATCACTCTTGACCTTCTCAGGCTGCAGCGACATAACGATTGTTTTGTGGTGAAAGGTCAATTAATCACGATTTACTGTATAAGTGCCATAAAATAAGTCACGAGAAACAAACCATTGGGTTATTAACAAATCGACATAGATTTTTGTGAACATTGAACATTGTTTAAAGTGACGCTATAATTTCTTACTCTCCAATCATTTATGATTATTTCTTGCAATTTACTACATATATAAATACATACAGTTGTATGTTTCGGCATAACTGTCGGGTATAAAAACAAAATATTATTTTCATTTTTTTTTATGGGTTTCCCAAAGTTGTTATTCAGATCTAACAATGACAAAACTATGTTCGTGACCCATTTACAATCTGATTTCACAATTATAGACACAGGGATGTGAGGAAGTGATAAGAAAGTGTAACCCTGGGGACGGGATTCTTAACTTCGCAGGCCCAAAACACGAAACATAAGAAAAACAAAGACAGAGCCTTATGATCTGGGTATACATTTATCAATGGCGGATCGATAGGAATTTATAAAAGAGGGGGCGGCACTTTGAGTTGACAAACAAAGAAAATAAAGATCCCCAAATTATGAACACAATAGAAAACCATGCTTCAACGTATAAATTAACATAAAGGGGTAAAAGGGTAGGGGTGGGGCACATGGCCCCTGCACCCCCTCATCCTGAATTGTGTTATTGTATGATTATGTTATTTTATCCTTGTTATTTAAACTCAACCGGATCTTTCCAGAAACGAAACCAGACAACCTTCCTGTTATTTGTAATATTTTCTCGGATGTTACTGGTATATAGCGCTAGTGCTCGAAAAACAACCTAACGTAATCAACATGGGATAACCGATTATACCATAATATAAAAATATAAAATATAAGGCACTAAATGCAGGTCATCTGATCGACTGATCTTCGCAAACCTATGTTTTATTTGGGGGAACTTAAAGCGATAATGTAAACTCTTTGACATGCAATCGATTTCTCACTAAATATTACTAAATATAAATAAAATACAATGACGACGATGAATAAAAAATATCTTAGATATAATTTTCTTCATGTTATTGTTTCATAATCATCAATAAACT
>JBAMJV010004445.1:0-197657 GCA_037951105.1 Echinarachnius parma | reverse complement strand
TTCATCATCATCCTCTTCTTGACCACTTTCTCCCCCTCTTCTTCATCTTCTCTTTCAAAGTCTCTCAATCTTATCTTGCTCTTCACTTTATTGTAGTTCATCATATATAATACTTCTTCTCATTGATTGCCTTGTCTTATTCGTTTATATCCATCACATATTGTGCATACTATCATTTCCTTTATTCTGCTTACAGATTTTTCGCTATTTTACTGCATGTTATTTTTCTCTTTTTGACTTCACCTTTATTATCTACCATGTCTACCTGCAATATCTCCTTTATTTCAATTTTCTTCCCCTTATTCTTCTTCTCTTCTACCCATCTTCTCATCTGTCTCCCCTTCCCTTCTTCCTCATCCACTTCCTTTTTCACATCATCCTGCTGTTCCTTCATTTCCTCAACTATCATCTATCAATTCTCTTCTTCACACCATCCTCATCATCATTCTTGTAATATATATGAGTTTCAGACATACTCTATTGCTATGACACGGATGGAAAAAGCCGAAAGAACTCCCCTGATAGAAATAGAGGTGAATCATGAGACAAGTAGCCATGGTTACGAACCTCAATGACAATAAATATCTCATTTTTTTAGTCTAGGGCAATTAATCACTCTTTTCATCGAACTAAATTTCACCCGATTTGACCTATCATATTGGGCACTTCTCTAGCGTGTGTTCTTAATGCATCCACTTAAAGTGATCCAGGTAAAGTGTCTAACTCCACCGAAAAATACTTGGAGCTTCCTCGTTTCTCTTCTGCCGTGTTGTTTAGCTTATGGTAAGAGAAGAATAACATAGGGTTCGGTTTTTTCAAATGTCCCCTTTAGTATGAAGATAATTATCATTGAAAAATCATTATTTCAAAAGCGTTAGCTAACGGTTTTGATAAAAAGTACAATCGTCGCTGAACACGTCCTGCCAGCGCGCGTGGGAAATTTTCCCGACCCACTGAACTTTGAGCCTAGCGTGCGCAAATTCCATGAATTCCGTACCGTTTGTAGCTGTATACACGGGTGCGGATATCGTCAAGATCAAACAGATGATTATTACTGCGACAAATCTACAACAGACCATCAGTATTCGGTGATAAAATATGAACTCAATATTCGTTTTTTCACTAGGTAAACAGTGTTCGTTTTCTTTCAAACTTTCACAAATCTTTCAATTGTATTTTACAATGATATTGATATAGGATTGAAGTCTCAAATGTCAGTTTGTGCAATATCTGACACTTTACACGGATCACTTTAAAGCGCGCTAGTAAGCAAGACTAGCGCCCTGCTGTATGCGATACAATTTCTATTTCTAAGTCTCAAATGTCAGTTTGTGCAATATCTGACACTTTAAAATTTGGTTGACGTGGAAGGCATTTGAGTTCATGGACGTGTGTATGTATAATTATCAGTGTAAAACTATTCAGAAAAGTTTTCAATCACTATATCTCTACATTTATAAGTCAGATTTTCCCAAATCTATTAAGGGTCTGAGTGACTGATGAATAATTCTGTCACCTCAAAACTTTTAAGCAAGATCTTAATATCAATAATCATTATATCTCTAAATTTGTTCAGATTTTTCCAAATCTATCAACGATGTGAGTGACCGATGAATAATTCTGTCACCTCGAAACTTTTAAAGCAAGATCTCAACACCAATAATTACTAATTCACCATCACATCCTTCACTTCCTCTTGACCGATTTCCTCCTCCTCCTCTTCTCCTACGTGTCTATTGTATCATCTTTTGCCTCTTAGTCAGGGCTCGACACTAGCACTTGCCCACGGCAAGTAACATTTATGTCGGCCAAGTAAAATTGCATAAATTGTCTAGTATGTTTGCCCGATCAGGCAAGTGATATTTCTGTTCAGAGAAAAGAGTAGAATGTAAATTCGTTACACTTAAATCTCATCTAGAAGTAATTTTTTTGTGAGATAATGAAAAATAAGTAGTCTAGCGCCCTCTCTACCAAAACTCAACTATCCCATTAAATCTCATCTAGAAGTAAGCGGGCAAGTACATTTTCTCTTTGGGCAAGTAAAATTTGAACATTTCTGATTCTACTTGCCCGAATGGGCCAGTAGAGAAAAAAGTTTAGTGTGGAGGCTTACTTTATTAAAAGAGATCCATTAAACTTCATGAGATTTTTCTAATTAAGTGATAATGTGAATTGAGACTTCAATCATAATATACCAATTTCACTGTTACATTCCTCTGAGTGATGTGTGATAGTTTATGGCCCGGTCAGATATCAACGGATAGCGGAAACGTATGCCCAACGAATAGACAATTTGCGAAATTAAATTCTCCGGTGATGAAAGTCGTCTCCATTGCTTCATGTACAAAACATAGAACAACGTACATCACCGGACAAGGAACGGACAAGAAATGTATAGGACGGATGGAAAATTTAGCTCTCCGTTTGACATACGTTTGCGCAATTCCGTTGATATGTGACCGGGCTATTAAAGTGATCCATTAACTTCATAAGATTTTTTCTAAAAACGATATGAATTGAGACTTCAATACCAATTTCACTGTAGTCTGCAAGATTCTCCTGAACGATGTGTGATAGTTTTATTAAAGTGGTCACTTTTAACTCCAATTATAAGATTTTCTAAAACGAGATATTTGAGACCTCAATCATATACAAATATCATTGAAAGTCTCTGCTGGGTGGAGAGCAGCAGTGTGGACTAAATGCCTTGCTGGAGGACATTTATGCTTCGGCATTGATTCTTTTCAATTGATTAGTTAATTTGAAGTCAAGCACCTAATCCAATCATGCCACAACACCTCCACGTATATTTCTTTCCCTTTTCATACAGTCTCTTATCATAACGGGCCAATGGCGCAGGCCTACCAAAGAAGCAGAGATCCCCAAAGAAATCTTAGTGTGTCGCAAGCTAGCAGCTAGCTAGCGGCGACCTAGCGGCAAGCTTAATTGGCGATTACTGCTGAAATTGTGAGTGTGCCGCAGTTTTTAAGTGTGTCATTACGGTGCAGTCATAAATTAATTTAAGAAGAGATTGCCTAAACATGCCACTAGCTAACCGCTAGCTACACTGTAGCTGCTAGCTTGCAACACACTTAGATTTCTGTAGGGGATTAGCTTCATGCCACACCCATCCCAACATCCACACCCATCCATCACCACATCACAAACAGATGAAGTCATCATTTCCACTGGAGCAAGGTAAATTGACAATGCGTTACTAGCTTGATGGTGGCCTTCAAGTGATAGGATCCATAAATAATTAGTGAAGAATTAATCATCATAAAAGTTCCCCGTGAGATGGCATCCTTTGCCCAAAATTAAACTGGGGCTATATATAAGTATAATTAACTATTTATTTCATAACCCCCCCCCCCCCCCCCCCCCTCCCTCCTCCAGATCTCTGACCTTGGGCTTATCAACAGCTTTTTACCCAAATAAATTTTAACATTTACATAATCAGAATTATTAATTCTTCCCCCGAGAGGGTTGTGTACAGTTTCCTAAGAATCAACAAAACGTAACATTAAATATCTCGATTATCTCCCTACCCCCTCACCTCAGGGGACAGCAAAGGGGAGCAACAACTTCCCATGGGTACGTGTGTGTGGGGGGGGTGGGGGGGGGGGGGGGGGGCAACAGTTGCCCCCTTACTATAACCCCAAGCAGCCCAAGTACATCCAGATGAAGTCATCTCCAGTCAAGTTTAATTGATGCGTTACCAGAAACGGGACTCTCTCGTCTTCTCATTCTCATTATGACCTTGAAGCTGAAAGTGTCTGCTAATGATTGATTGAATGAATTAATCAATGAATGAATGATTAATAATAATTCCTTCTTAATGAATACGTAAACCCATTGCGGAGTAGACACATCATTTCTGATATGTAACTCAAGTGGGCTTACTCTCCTAAATGGTGAAGTTCAATTGGTGGATATTAGTATTTTAAAAAATACAAGAACAAGCTTCTCTTTCTCTTTACAATCTTGATTCTAAAAGTATCTGCTAATGATTTGAATGAATTAATCAATAAATGAATGAATGTATGATTACTAATAATTCCTTCTCAATGAATATGTTATCCATTGCAGAGTAGACATACCATTTCTGATACGTAACTCAAGTGGGCTAACACTTTGGTGAAGTTCAATCGATGAATTGGGGAGAAATCTCTTTTTTACAGCCTTCAGACTCAGAGGGTACAGAGATTTAAAGAAATAATGACTAATAAATCCCAGCACACTAATCAATACCCATTTCAAATTTCACTAATAATATACAGACAACTTAAATGAATCACTAGAATTATGCTAGAACTTTTAATGAAGTCATATCAGAAATTAGCATCATTTCCTCTTTACGACCTTCAACTAGAACAAAAAAAACATCAATTATTACTCCTACTGTATAGTACACTCATTCTTTTAAGGGTACCCTTTTTAGAACTAAAATTAGAGATCTTTCTGAACATTTTCTTCAAAAAGGCAATATGAGAGAGTGTGACACTTGCATGTAAATGATGACATAAATGGTACCCTGGGGTACCAAATGAAAATCCGCCATTTTGTTTAATTATTTATTTATTTTTCAGGGCTGTACACTGGGGTACCAAAGAGTGTAAAATTATTTTCGTTATGCTTTTTTTACGTTCAAAATGCTCTCTTTGCAGCCGGGGTAGCGTGCATACAAGCGCTGCATGCACAACGCAATACACCAGCGGCATCCATGATTGCTCTGCGGTACGATTGTACTTCCGTAGGACACAAGATGGCACTACACAACGCGGGATACCGGGGTACAACGGTACCCCGGGGTACTGCGTGTGTCATCAAATATTAAAATAATCTTTGAACAGTCAAGTTCAATTAACGCATGAATTCCTAGAAAAGAAATGAGAACAGTTTCCTCTTTATGACCTTCAGGCTTCAACTAGAAGAATCCATCAATTATTAGTCCCACAGCAGACTCATGAATTCCCTTTTTAGATTAAAACATTAGAGATAGTTTCTGAATATTTTCTTATAAAAGTCAAGGTAAGAAACTTGTACAATTTTAATAATCATCTTCATTCCTAAAGTTCAATTATTTTCTCTTTACAACCTTCACCTAAAATTGCCGACCCATTAAATCACTCATGATTAAACTTTCTGGTTTTAAAAAATCAAAATCATTTCTAAACATTTTCTTGTAAAAGTCAAAGTAAGAAACTTGTACAATTTTAATAATCATCTTCATTATTCAATTATTTTCTTTTTACAACCTTCACCTAAAATTGCAGACCCATTAAATCACTCATGATTAAACTTTCTGGTAAAAAGATTTAGAAGTCGTTTCTAAACATTTTCTCGTACAAGTCAAAGTAAGAAACTTGTACAATATTAATAATCTTCATGTTTAAAGTTCAATCATGTTCTAGCTCTTTCAAACCTTCACCTACATTTGCTGTCCCATTTTTTCACCCATGATTTAACTTTCAGCCTAAAAAATTAGAGATCGTTTCTGAACATTTCCTTTTCAAATCATCTCCATTCAAGTTCAATTAAATGTATTCTTAGAAATCAGAATCTTCACTTTATGACCCTCAATTAGATTAAGACCCACTAATGATTAATAAAGCGCATTTCACTCAATCAATTAATAACCTTTACAAGTCCAGTTGTAGTTATCATTAAACAATCCTGAAAAATTAATCAAAAGCAAGAAAAAAGTAATCAACTTGATGCCTTCATTCATTCACTTTCTATGGGAACCTGATGGGCCCTGTACTGACTCTAGACGGAGATTGCAAAAGTGTAGTACGGAACATGATATTTAAGTCAATTTCATATATATGCAAAGCCTGGGGGGGTGTTTCACAAAGATCCTAAGTTGATCTTAGCACTAAGATGGTCTTAAATATTATGGAAAGCCACTAGTGTCTTGAAACAGTTTTGTAAAAGTTATGTTCAAATGCATAAAATGTTGATTCAAATCATATATCAAAGAGATTCATGATCTTCACATAAAATTCATGAAACTTCTTTGATAATTAGAAAATATATATGATTTGAATCAACATTTTATGCATTTCAACATAACCTTTACAAAACTGTTTCACGACACTAATGGCTTTCCATAATATTTAAGACCATCTTAGTGCTAAGATCAACTTAGGATCTCTGTGAAACACGCCCCTGGACACAAGCACTTGCCCAATTGACAGTAAAAATTGACATCTGGCAAGTAAAATATCCTCAATGGTCTAGTTTGGGTGCCCGATCGGGGAAGTGGGCAACTTCAAAAGAAAAATGAAATTTCACGTGTAAATCTATTCTGCAATTAAGCAGGCAAGTAAATTTTCTCTTTGAGCAAGTCAAATTTTGCAATTTATGACTTTACTCTCATGAATTTGCCAGTAAGAAAAGAGGTAGTGTGGAGGCTTGAGTTATATGCATAAAAGTGTCAACTATACTCTCTTCACTCCCTTCAAGTAGAAACTAGAAAGGGCCTGTGCATTATTAATTAATCATTCCCACTCCACTTGCGATAGCAATACCCTTCTCTCATTAATATTTGAGATGATTTCTTATTTCATCTCACAAGAGAGCTTGCATAAAGTCATCCAAGTTCATTCAATAAATGAATCTATCTTTCTGTTATTACCTTCAACTAGAAAAGATACATTTTAAAGAATCCCACATCCCTCATAAAAGCCATTCTCATATTTGACATTCTAGCCATTCTCAAACATTGCACAAAAGGGATATTAAAACTAGCACAATTTGTGACCTTACACCACAAAATGACCAATAAGTCGGGTAAAATGATTATGCTGATTTTTACATGACATTACAGTAGAATTCATTACCTTTAAAATGGTATATAATTTGTCATATTCAGACAAGGCAAACCCTCTGAAAATTAGCGCCAAAGATTTGGAAAATGGCTGAAGCAGTTTTAAAACAAGGGAGAAATTGGCTACTTGGCGTCCATTCAAGCGCAGTATATCTAATAATTTGTATTCGGAAAAAGAAAAAAAAAACTTATTTAAACATGATTTCTGACGATCAAAATTTCACAGAATGCAGATTAAGATACCTTCATTATAGAAATACAAAAATTCTGAATTTCATATTTTAAACCAAATTTGACTATTTCAGCTAATAACAGAGAAATCTCCGCGACACAACGGTCGTTTTGTGGTGTAAGGTCACATTTGATAAAGACACTCGTCCATTTCCACATTCATCCAATGCAATTACTTTCTCACTTTATGACCTGCAAGTAGAAAGGATACATTAAAGGCATATATGCGTGGGTTATTAGACGCGTGGATCCATCTTGCGCACTTTTACGCACGGTACGTAATCCCCATTGGCTCAGTTATAAGTAGCGATCGCAAACTGTCCCATTTCTGAATACCCGAGTCAAAAATGCATTAAAAATAGTCGCGTTCGGAATGTTTGTACTAGTCGAATGGAGATCCATCAGAGATGTTTACGAGCGAAAATATCACGTAACACGCTTAACCGCAACCGACTTCAAAGTGCCGCCGTTTGATGGCTAGGTGATAGCGTGAGAAATTTGTTTGCTGCATGCAATTTCATAAGAAGGCCTTTGTTCAGATATTTCGAGGCTCCTCTCTTCGATCGATCCAACATATATCTTGAGTTTACCTCGAGAGATTACGGTGGAGTCGAGTTGGAATTTGCTGACTACCCTTTATAACCCACGCATATATGCCTTTAATGATTAATACATCCTACCCCATTCATACAAACCCTCCTCAAATTAACAATTCTATGCTGCTCCTGAAATCTGAATCAATGCACGAAAGGGCTATTTAAACTAGTTTTAGCATAACTTGAAAAAGATACTTCATTCAGTCATTGAATACTTGAATTTCTCTCTTCATTTATACCTTCATCAAGAAAGTATCCATAAATGATTTTTAAAATGCCATCACTAACACAAATCGATAACTTATCTCAAGGCTCAAGTTCAAATGTTGGAAAGACAGAAATTGAATTTATCTCTTTATGACCTTCAACTAGATGCTAGGATCAATTTATGGGTAAGTTATCCCAACTCACTCATAAAAACCCTTCTCACATAAACTACAAAATCAGAGAACAGATCTTATACATTGTAGTGCTGTTGACGAGTCACGGGTACCCGGGTCCCGCCGAAAAATGTTGAGTCCCGGGCGCAAAAATCGATGCTCGATATCCCGAAAAAAAAAGCAAAAGTCCCCTTTTTGAACGCCCAAGTTATCTGCCCACTCTCATTTTCTTTTCTTTCCTTTTTCCCTCTTTGAACGCTCGAGTTTGTCATAAATAGGCTGCATTTTTGTCACTTGAATGAACATGTTTTCCCAGCGGCGTGACATGCCGATAGCGAAATCAACAAATGGGTAAATTCCGGGTACCCGTGACTCGCCCGAAAAATTATCGCGAGTCCCGGGAGGGAAATACTCCCGAAATCGACACCTCTAATACATTGTAGAACTTTTCTCCAAAGTCTAATCCCAGTCACATATCACCGGATAGCGTAAACGGACACCCGACAATGGACACCCGGACGACGGTGAGCAAAATTTTCAATCTGCTGGTCTCCGTTGTTCATATGCATTTCTTGTCAAGGTGATGTACATTGTCTTTAAAGCTTGCCATCATTGAACCCTCTAAGACCACTTATTAATCAAACAAAATAGTCGCGGGTGACGTCCTGATGTTGTCCGGATGACATCCTACACCGTTTCTATTAAGAAGCTCCAATCGGGATAACATCAGGACAACATCAGGACGACATCGAGGTAAGATTCACCCTAGTCGGGTCAGGGTGATAGCGCGGTGACGTCCTGACAACATCAGGATGACATCCTGATAAAGTACTTGTATTAAGAAACGCGCGGAACGTTACCCGGGTAGAAGACGTGATGGCCGTGAACAAAAAACACAGTGCGCGCCGATACTATGTGTCGCCCCAGCTGTTCGCGTGATGAGGGAGGTGCGGTTGTTATGGTAACTTACCCGAGTGAGGATTTTGCGGATTTTAGATTAAGAATAGGTCCGAAGGCTTGCTGCGTGTTTTACGACCTGACCCCCTACTGTTTTTTATCCACTAGTCGCTCGGTTAACATCGAGGTGAGGTTTATTTTTCCCAATTAAGAAGGGGTTTAAGATCAAATGTACGGGGGCACTCTTATGATTTTGGGGACGGGTGCTCCGTTTACCATTTCAGGGGCTAAGTTCCCCTAAACCCCATTTATTTTTCAGCAGGACCAGTGTAAAGTCTCTGATATGATATCAAACAAGTCTAAAAATCAATCATGAACCGTGACGCATCCATCAAGAAGAAAGTGACCGCTCAAGTGTCCCTATTGACCTTTAGGATGCGATTTGAGGGGGCTATTGAGACGGGCAAATTGCATGTAAAATCACTTATAATTGTAAAATCAATACTCTTGTTAACTTGTTCCGTACTAGACTCTGCAATTCCGATAGAGTTTACGCAGGGCGAACCGGTTTCCCATAGGCAATGGGATATGACACAAATTACAACTTAGACCGGACGATGTGAAAAGCATCAGACATGCTTTACACTACTATTCATGTACAACTGTATTAAATAGTTCATTATTATTCAAATTATTGATCCATTCGATGTGAATCAGTATTATATTGACACTCTCCCCCAACCATATGGTGTTTAAGTACTACTCATCAATGCATCATACATATTTGTGTGGTGAGCAATCGTTTTAAAGGGATCTTGTAACTAATAATGCCAAAACTGACAAAGGGTTGATGGAATACATTACTGTGATACGACATGTCCACTGAGTGATGTATGAAAATTCTGTGTTTAATGAATGTCATATATTTGACCGGGTAATGAACAAAAATGCAAAGACATTATTACACTAACTTTATACACAATTGAAATTCTCCCATGGAGAAGTTTCTAATCTGAACATTTCAATCATTAATATCTTTATGACAAAAGAGAATTTGCTATTGGTAATACAAACTTACCATTAAAACAAGGTATGTGAGAACAGCTAGATTTCTAAGTGAATTTTGTGGATTTTGACAATGTTACTAGATCCCTTTAAAGGTACTTTAATCAAACGCAGTTCATAATTGTCAACCCTAATTGATAATTAATTATGGTGCGCTGTTTATACTGTTGCACATTCGTAGGAAGTGCAAACATTTATGGTGATTTGCCATTCATTTTCTATATTCTAAAGTCTGCCCTATAAAACTGATTATCAATTTAATTAATTGTGAATTTATAATTTAAATCTGATTACTATAATAGCTTGGTTCAAGGCAATCAAGGGATAGTAGAAAATCTCATGAAAATAAATGACAGCAAATTCATTGAAGAGATATATCCGAGGTCACATGTACAAAATAGTGTGCAATAAAAATTACCATTTGAAATTCACTTCAAATAATTTCTCATGTCATACATATTATTGAGTTAATTCCTTGTATATCATCTGAACTTTTAATTTCATAAAATATGTATAAATGTTTAAAAAAAAGATATAACATTTTATATTCCACATACTAAGAATCTTGCTCTACGATTGGTCAAAAGTTAATCACGTGATGAAATATAGTTTCGCCCATCGTTACACTCTGTAGATATCTTGGGTGAAAGTGCGTTGCACTCACTAGATAAAAAGTACTATCTACACTCCGCGGTTGCATTGAATTGAATACCAATAAGTGGCGCGATAACTCTATGCGCGCGAATTACAAATTTAATTGTATTCGTTGTGCATACGGTATACGTGTAGTACACTGCATACACTATGCACTGTACATCAGAGGCGTCGATCAGCTGTTCGGAAAACACAATGCATTGGCCGGGGCGAGCATTGTTTGTGAACAATTGCATTGTGTTTTCCGAACAGATCGACGCCCCTGTTGTAGTATCGTACATACACTGTTTGCATACTCGTTCTGTGTACTCTACTAAAATGGCGGCCACAAACATAAGGTTTGAGCTTTTGGATGAGGATGAAATGGACACGTTTTTACTGGAGAGTGAAAGTAAAAATACAAAGCGACAACTTAAGTTCAGCCTGAAAGTGTTCCAAGATTATTGCGATGCGGGAATCATACATTTTGACAAACTGTCTGACATGGACTTGAAATCGCTAGACCAAGTGTTGGGGAGATTGTATGCTGGTGTGAAATCGCGAAATGGTGAGTCATACAGTAAGAAATCTCTACAAGCTTTGAGGTATGTGGTCTGCAGAGACATTTTTTGAATTTGCGAGACATAGACATTATCAAGGATACCAACTTTGCGAAACCTGGTCGAGTGTTCAAAACTGTTCTTCGGAAACTCAAGGAAGAGGGGAAAGCCAATGTAAAACGGCCTGTCAGTGAAACCGGCATGAACACGATTCAAGACAGTCTAGTCTATAGACCAGGTCCAGGACTCTCCTTGTGGACTACAACGTAAAGTTTTCAATTTCATCGACATTATGACCAATTGTGCGAACAGGGGTGAAAAGAATTTGCATGTTGAACTGTTATGGAATTGTCATGGAATAACATATTGGTAAGTAGATCAAACCTAGTAACACAGTAAAAGTAGACTAGTACTAGATCTAGAAGATCTAGAAGATGAGGAATATAAAGCAAATAATCACCTTTTGGTTTCAGGCGATGGCAAACTATCACTTCCTCGGCGATCTGAATGTATACGCTATCTTTCCTCAGCTTCGCTTCGGAAAGATAGCTACATCCAGATCGCCTCGGACGTGATAGTTTGTCCCATCACCTTCACCAACGGTAATTATTTGCTTACTATTAATCAATTAATAATCTCAATAGACTATCAAATATATCCAGAATGCACTCAAACTTATTACAAGTACATACTTTCGTTATACAAATTTTGTGAAACATCAATACATCAAGCGGCATAGCGAGGGGGGTGGAGGCATGGGGGGAATGTGCACCCCCCCCCTCCCCCCAATAATTTGAAGAAAGAAAAACAATATGAAACATAAGGGGACATTTTTTGGAAAAACAAAGAATACATTTGAGGTTGTGTCCCCCCCCCCCCCCAAATTCAGTCAGACCCCGTTACGCCACGGAATACATCATACATATTTTTAAATCATCTATCCCCATGAAGTGTTAACACTCTATAGATGAATGCATGCATTACTTCTATGACACATCCTTTATTGAGTAAATGGAATACCATTTGGCACTGGTCCAAAGAAAACTTAAATATGATATCATTCATAATTCCATTGTTGCATTTCTCCAAAGGGTCTGAGGTCTTGTATACAATTGTATATTCAAACAAAGCTCTAGTCATGTACTAGATACACAACTTACTTTGTTACAGTACAGTACAATTTATACTCTCATAATCATATGTCTGATCAGTGGTACAGTGTGGTCGGATTGATAGAGGGGCATGCATAATTATTGGGGGGCACACCTAAATGTATTTTTATTTTTTTATATCCCCTTCAATGTTTCCTATTGTTTTTTCTTTTCAAATTGCCCATTTACAAGGCATGCTATTATGAGTAGTATTCCATGCATGGTCTTGTAGTATATATTGTAGTTCTAACTTCTAAAAGTGTTTCTTGAAAACAAAGACGTTACAAGAATACACAACATTCTTTGTTGTATACACAAAGTTATTTATACTCTTACCAACATAACATACATTTGGTACACTGACTATATTATAGTAGCTCTACATTTTACCAGGCACGCTATTTTAAATGAGTAGTACTATTCCACGCACGGTGCACCCCAGTTTTAATAAATCCAATTGAGACCAATTCACAGGGAATTTATGCCGGTTCGCTCAAACAGCTTAAGAGGGGGGTAGACGTTTGTAAATTAGAGTTTATTGGGACAACAGCGGGGATTGTTCACTTGCTTGGGCCCTCGGATTTAACTCAATTTCATATTTCAAATTTTCTATATATATTTTTCTTCTTCCTTTGTATGAATTCACGAATGTGCAGCGTGCACATATCACTTTGTGCAAATGTGCCGATAATGTATGTGCGGTATTTCTGTTTTGACTACATTGGTATGTTTATTTTGAACTCTTTGTGTGATCGCATATATGTACAAATTCTGCATTTACTTCAAAACACAAAACTATACTGTACAACCGGGTTACTATTTACTAAACAGTAACAAAATTGGCAAAAGAAGTGTACTACTGAAAATGTGAAAATCATACATAACTTTTAGATTATACTTTGTTAACTGGTAAAATGTTTAAAGAGTACAATTATTACTTACATACATGTACCCAAACAGAGATAGTACTTAGATACATGATTTGAAGAAAAAAATCAAACTACATCTATGAATTAAAACAAAATATGGCCCCATTTATGTTCTCAGGAAATAAGGAACGAGCAATCTTAGGCTCATTAAGATTACCTGATCTAAATCGCTTAGTTTTAAAAAGGAATTCATCTTCCAATGTTGTTCACAGGCAACTGGCATTGGAGTGAGTGTTTTGGTTCATGTCCAAATAAAAAAAAATAAAAAAACATTTGGGGCATCAATAGCAAATTGACAAAAAATGCAAATTCTGAACATTTTACTAAATATTTCCATTCCATACATGTATATTCATTACTTCACTGAATTGAACTTTAATTCTATAAAGTACAAATTGACTTATTTTCAAATTATATTCTGTATTCCAATGAATATAACTTCCAACTCCAACAAACACAAAATAATAAAGAATGTATTCAAAATAAAAACCTTTCCTGTTGATGAACATACACTCTACATTTTTTTAAAGCGTATTGAGCACATCCCATCCTCGTATTAAAGAAAGAAATAAGGCCCCTGGCCCCATTCATATGTTCCAACAACACAAATTGAATCTTCATTCCGAGGCTTAATTCAGACAAATACAAAATCAATTTGATGGGATTCTGCATAATACAGGCAACTTGGCATTGAAGTGTTTTGGTTCATGAATGTCTCCATTTAACAAAACAAAAAAATGCTTTCGGGGCATTACAAATCATTATCAAATTCGCTCCAAATTTATACAAATTTGCCAAATTGATCAGACTCTGCAAACAAGATTTGGAGTGTTCGGCACGCATCTGAGTTAAGCCAATCTATGTAGCGATGCACTTAGGGTTAATTTGCCATATTTGTTCTGTCTACTCAGATGAACCCTAAACCAAATGTACACTGTATCTATCATGGGGGGAGAGGAGAAATGAATGAGAGATAGAGAGGGGGTGGGTGGGGATAAAATCAACAACGATATGATTCACTCATTTTACTGTATCCAACCATTTTGCTTTCATTTTTCTTTAAAGGGGCATTCTGGGTTTTGCAACCACAACAATTGCATTCGGTGATGAGGACGTTGATGTGATACTACCCACGTCAGATTTGAAAGGTGTTGGTGAATGAAATTGTTTTCATTAGTTCATGTTCACAGAATTTATTATAATTATTATAATTTTCTTTTAAGTAAACAATTGATGGTATTATAACTTTAAATGGTCATGAACATCCTACAGAATTTAAAAATACTTGCAAGTCTTTGATCCATGGATGCTATGTACATGCTATAAACGTTGTATTCGCAAGGATGCCTGTAAGATTTCAAAGTATAAAATGTAACTTCCAATGTCCTTTAAATATAGCCTACATTTTATAGTGTAGGTTCCATGCAGAATTCCTTTTTAAGTTTCAATTAAATTTTTAATCACACAGAGCCAACCAGCCGATTCAACCTTAAATCTCAAAAGTAATGGAAATGTTTTCATATAAATGATTAAATAATACCGAATATAAGAAGAATGACTACATATTATAATATATCCCTTTAATTTCTGAGAACTTTTCACTTAATTTCAGGTGCTCTTTTAGACATCAGCAGCTAAGCAAAAGACTGACAACACCTTTAATTTCACCTTGAGTCTAAGCCAATGAGTCACAACCCTGTCCCATGGCTTATTGTACAAGCGCTCACAGCTGTACCATCCTAAAGCTATGTTCACACAGAAGTACTTTGGCTCCCAATGCAGGAATTATTTTAGGGGGCTACTTTTCCAATCCGATGGATATCCAGAAATTGTTCACATAATAACCTATGGTTATTTTAGGGGCTACCTACTGATTTCAGGGGGCTATTTTGAAAATTAGGAGGCAAAATCGCCCCCATATATGTATATTTCCTACCCTGTTGGCTCCAGTATTTTAGGTCTGTGCTAGCTAGAGAAAAAATTGTATACATCTTGGGTTTTTAAGGGGGCAAGATTTAACCCCTGATAGACAAAAAGAGCACCTAGATCGAAACCCCCAAAATAGCTCCAGATTCCAGTAGATGGCATAATGTACTTGTTAGCGCTCACAGCTGTATCACCCAATAGCTATGTCAAGTCTCCACGCTAATCTTTTTTCTGTACTGGCCCATTCGGGCAAGTAAAGTCATACATTGTAAAAAATTGTACTTGCCCCAATATAAAATGTACATGCCCCCTTACTTCTAGATTAGATTAGCGCATACAAAATTAAATTGTTCTCTTGTAGTTGAACAATTATTTAGCTGCCCAATCGGGCGAGCAAACTAGACAATTTATGACATTTTACTTGCCCGACACCAATAAGTTCCCTTCCCTGGGCAAGCGGGCAAGTGCTAGTGTTGAGCCCTGGCTATGCTTACACTGGCTGCAGGTAATTCTGTACTGGCAGAGGAAAAGTATTTGTGTGGTGGGGGTCAGGGTTATTTAGCCCCTGAGATACCAAAAAGAGCCAAGGGAAATACACAAAATAGCCCCCAGAAATACAAAAAAGAGCCCTCGAAAATGCCATTTCGAAAATACCCCACAGATATACAAAATCACACTGAAACACTTTGGCTTCATCAAATAATTGCTTTAGGCTGAAAAGTTTGTGCCAAGGAAAACTTATGTGGGGGAGGGCAGGGGGCTCTGCGCGATTCAGCCCAAGTTGCGATAATAAAAAAGAGTCCCTGGAAACACAAAAAATAACCCCTGAAAATGGCATAGATGAGGCATCAAGCGCTTACCATCCAAAAGGGATGTTCACACCAGAGTAGGAAATATACGGGGGCTAAGGGCGAAATAGCCCCCTGAAATCAGTAGTTTGCCCCTAAAATTACCATCTATAGGGTATTACTATTATGCGAACAATTTCTGAATATCCATCAGATTGAAAAAGTAGCCCCCTAAAATTAATAATTAATTCCTGCATTGGTTCACACCGAAGCACTTTAACTGCACTAATAAGTGAGTACCGTATTTAGTACTAGAGTTATATCACCCTTTAGAAGCAGCTTGGGTTTATCACTCCAGTGTGAACGAACCGTACCATATCTCATATTCTCATTATTAAGCACTATCCAGTGTTAACGAACAAACCGTATTAAATGTCACCATAAGCACCTTGGCCCTTGGTTTATCCCTCCAGTGTGGACACAAGTCAGTCAGGGGCAGCCAACTTGGCCCGGAGTCACAAAGCAGGTTTGTAGGAGGTTTGTACAAACCATGGTTTATCCATGGTCTACATCTATGGAGTGCTGCTCGTATACAAGTAAAACTAGAAGGCCGACAAAGTCAGCATACCCACGCCTCCCATTAGCCCTGTTCTACCCCTTCGTCGGCCTCAACCCTGTTTTGCTTACCGATGCATCCTAAAACAATCCATTTTCCCCTATTTTCCTGATTCTAACCAGTCTAGATGTATTCAATATGTAAAAATGAACATCTGTTCATCTTCACATTAGTGTCGGGTCAATAATAATTATTAAATAAATAAATGTATTTTTCGGAAACTTACCAATTTCTTGGCGCTTCAAAGTTCAGATCAGCGTGTTGCAATTCAATTCCGTTCCGTATTAATTAACCCGGAATCGAAAGTACCGTACCATAACATATGGTATGGTACTGTGCGCGCGATCGCGATGCACACCTGGACTAAACTTGTTAGTTGCTGCTCGATTGAATCATGGATTCAGCGAGGTTACCGTACCGCGCCTATAACGTGCAGATATTATTTAGGCACACACGTGCATTAAATACATACTCAAACTTCAAGGTTCCACAGAATTTGCAGGGGTCAACCAATCATCACCAAAATCTAATCGATTCTTCCATGTCACTATCCAAACATTCCCTGAAAATTTGGTGCAAATCCGTTCACCCGTTCTCTAGTTATCTTGTACACAAACAAACAAACAAACAAACAAAAAAAAAAACAAACAAACAAACAAACAAACATACGGAACCCTTTACATAACCCCCTGCCGATTTCATCGGCGTGGGTAAAAACAAACATACGGAACCCTTTACATAACCCCCTGCCGATTTCATCGGCGTGGGTAACAATTTCTAATTTCTAATGATATGACTGTTAGTGCTTGCTTACCAGCAAATTTCACCATGTGAGAAGACAAACATTTATTTGGTGCATTTTGTAAATGTGTACCATCAACATTGTTTTAACAAGTTAGGAGTTTACATTCTTTCTCCATCAGTTTACAAATGGCACTCCATGGATGTAGACCATGGATAAACCATGGTTTGTACAAACTTCCTACAAACCTCCTTTGTGAATCCGGGCCATTGTGTTTTTTCCATAATATCGCTCTAAACAAATTTGGTTTCTTGCTCCAGTGTGAACGAACCGCACCTAACGTCACCCCGAAGCGACTTACTTGGCCTCCTCCAAATGCTTCTTTTAAGCGCCCTAGCAAATCCCTCCGAGGGGTCTTGAATAAATTTCCATCGAGCTGTATTTCTTGGCTAATGTGTCAGGCTAAAGCAATTCAGCCTTCGGAAAACAGGTTCTTCAGTTGAGAGCTGGGACATTTTAAGAAGTGGATTGAAAATGCCGTGTTCACGTAGGAAGGGCTCTCTTTTGTTTGTTTTTTCATTTTTTAGAGTGACTTTTTACATTAGTTGGAGTGCAGACGAGGTGTTTAAATAATAGTTAGCTTATCAATGAACCACTCTCTAATAATGAAAGTTTTCAAAATGAATCCTGGGTGTGTTTAACTTTAAGGTGTACAACAGCAGATAACAAAACACTCTTTAAATAACTCATGTACACACTTTCCAAATCACAGTAAACTTGTAACGTCAATGTATTGTATATATCATAATACTGATTTACTAAATTTGTTATTCATTAGATCACTAAAGGGAGATCAATAATTCATTACTTGAAAAAGTATCTATCTATAGGCCAAAATTCATGCACACGTATACTATGTAATGTCTTATCGTTCAATCCAGGAACAAATCTTCATGGAGCTGTATATATTTTGTCTAACGTTTCAGAGTAAAGTGCTTCAGCCTTTTGAGAGTAGGTTCTTCAAAAGATAGCTGGGTCATTTTAAGAAGTGTACTCAAAATGGTACACGTAGGAAGGTTTTTTTTCTTCCTTTTGGTACTTTTTGGGGGGTTTGGTTTGAATGACTGTTTACATTAATGGAAGTGCAGATCTATGTCAGTTAGCTTATGAACCACTCTCTAATAATGACAGTTTTTACAATTAATAGGAGTTTAGGCCAGGGGTACATGTCAGGGGCGGATCTAGCTTTTTGCTAAGGGGGGGGGGGGGGGGGGGGTTTGACCCAATGACGATGCGGATACTGTGTGGGTCTGGACACATCATGGCATTTTTCTATGCACATCACATTTTCACTTGGCAGCCCGAGGGGGGGGTTTAAACCCCCCCCCCCCCCCGTAGATCCGCCACTGCATGTATGTATGCAAGCAGATTGACGGTTTTAAACACCACTCTAAATAACTCTAAATTATAATATGTTGAAAATTAATATCATTTACTGATTTACTATGTCAAGAAACATTTGATATTCATTATCACTAACGGATGATCAATTCATTACTTGAAAATGTATCTAATAGGCCAAATTACATGCACACATACGTACAAAGTATATCTACTATGGTTCAATTCAGGAATAATTTATCTTCTGTATGGAGCTGTATATATTTTGTCTAACGTTTCAGAGTAAAGTGCTTTAACAGCCTTTTGAGAGCAGGTTCTTCAAAAGATAGCTGGGTCATTTTAAGAAGTGTACTCAAAATGGCGTGTACACGTAGGAAGGTTTTTTTTTCCTTCTGGTAACTTTCTTTTCTGAATGACTTTTTACATTAATGGAAGCGCAGATCTATGAGTTGTATTAATAATAGTTAGCTTATGAACCACTCTCTAATAATGAAAGTTTTTTTTACAATGATTGGGTTTATTTAACTTTACATAAGGTGTACACAGTTAGCAGATAACAACAGTCTAAATAACTCACACTTTCAAAATCAAAGTCAACTTGTAATTATGTCAATAATTTATAGGAGTTTAGGCAAGGTGTAAATTAGCAGATAAAAGGGTATGTAACTCACATTTTCTAAATTACCTTGTAGCGAAAAAATTAATATTTTTATTTCGGGGGCTCCATTTTCGGGGGCTACTTTTCCAACTTTCGGGGGCTACAAATTTCCGGGCTCTTTTTCGAATTTCAGGGGCTACTAATAAGCTATAATGCTGTAAGTGATCATTTTATAAGCATTTGATCACAATCCAAACAGAAAAATCCCAAAATCAAAAAAAAAAAAAAAAAAAAAAAAAAAAACTTTTTTTTTTTTTTTTTTTTTTTCGGGGGCAAATTTTTTTTTTTCGGGGGCGAATTCGCCCGCCGCCCCCGTGTATTTTTTTCGCTGTTACCTTGTAATGTCAATAATTAATATCATTACTGTCAATTCACTGTAGACCTGCAAATATAATTTGTTATTGGTGATCAATAATTTATATATCTGATTTACTACAAGTATCATTTGTTATTCATTGTCACTATTACTGATCTACCGTAAACCAGGGTGACTTTGGCTGCCGGGGTGACTTTGGCCACTTTTTGAGATGAATGTCTTTTCATCAAGCCTCACTTTTTCGAACAAATTTCTTATTATTTTAAATATATTCTCATAGGGTAATGAATATGATTCTAATAAAAGAGTGAGAAGTGATGAAAATACAGCGTTCTCAAAAAGTGGCCAAAGTCACCCCCGTTTACGGTACTAAAGTTTACTAAATTTGTAAATTCATTACCACTAATGGATGATCAATAATTCATTACTTGTACTTGAAGAAGTACCTTTGATTAGCTAAATTACATGTGCATACGTAGTAGTACACATGCAACGTAGTATCTTTCAATTCAGGAATAAATCTTCTGAATGGAGAGCTTGTATTTTGTCTAACGTTTCAGAGAAAGTGCTTCAGCCTTTTGAGAGCTCAGGTTCTTCAAAAGAGAGCTGGGTGACTGGGTCATTTGAAGGACTGGAGTGATAATGGCACGTTCACGTAGGAAGGGATTTCCTTTTAGCATTTTTTTTCTAGCGACTGTTTTACATTAATGCGGAGACAGTGGCATAGCTTTGGGGGCCTAGGAGGCATCTACCCCCCCCCCCCCCCTCTCTCCACACACACACACTCACAAGCACACATATTCAGTAGGCCCCTTGGTGCCCCCCCCCCCCCCCCTCAAAAAATTGGACTTATTCAAAGACAATCTTAAAAATTGTGTCATTTTTAGATACAAATTATAATTTTCAAGCTCCTAAATGGTGTTTTAAAGGCAAAAATGGCTCGATATAGGGAGGAAGGGTGATATCTGGATTTTGATGATGATGATGATGATGATGATGATATTGATGATGATGGTAATGATGATGATGGTAATGATGATGATGATGAAGATGATGATGATGATGATGATGATGCTGCTGATGATAATGATATTGATGATGATGGTGATGATGATATTGATGATGGTAATGATAATGATGATGGTGATGATAATGATGATTATGACCATGACAACGACGATGATGATGATCATCATCATCATCATGTCGCATGATAATGATGACGACGATGCTAATGATACATGTTGCTATCCAGAGCTGATGGATAATATGTCCAGCTAAAATCACAATTGATTTGATCATCCAATTCAATGATGTACAGCCGATATATTTGCGCTGTAAAATTTCACACATCATAATGGATCGAGCAGACAAATTACAAGATCAATAAATCTAATGTTGTCGCCTCTTCTCGAAGGGTCAACAGTATTTGACAGTACCGTAAATGTAAAAGAGGCCCTGAAAACAGGACCAAGTCCAAGCCTTCGACATGCCCCCCATTCAATTACACTGTAACACATCCTAAAATCACTGCACCTTTTTCTCAGCTCTCGTTATTGTACATCGCGACCCCATCTCTTTCTCTCTCAGAGATATCAAAATAAAATGTGTTTCTCCCAAATAAACCCGATATATATCGCATACATCGCAAGTCCGACTTGTAAAATATAACAGACATGAGTAAATAACATCCTGACAATGAAATCATACTTTTACTTACCAGTTTGAAGACACAGACGCGGTACCAAAGCAAAAGCTTAACTCTCAAAGTTCTCCAGCATCGAAACCATGGAGCGAAACCACCCGGAACTGTCCGCCGTACTGTCCCGCACTGCAACGGAACTGCGACCGTATAAAATATATCTGGCAGGGGGTACAAACTCCAACACACATGAGTCAACCGATTGGTATGTAGAATGCTAATGGGGGTAGTGCGGCGACGGTCCGTGAGAAGAATACCAATAAATTGGAAAAACGCGGTGCTACCGTTTGTGTATATTAGTGACCGTGTACCGGTGCGGTACTATGAAAGGCAACTAATGGCAAATATATGCCCGTCATCATCGTCTTTGAACATAAGGTAGTAATCACAATTATCTCAAACATAAGGAAACTTACCAGAAGTATAAAATAAATAATGAGCAAAGAAAATAGGGCTTCTCCGGGATAGTAACAATAATAATAATAATACAAATGTAAATTGTTTACACACAACATTTCATAAGTTGGTTTTGTTTACAATTCATACTCCGTTTCAGGTCCTGTTGTTTGTTTGTTTTTGTTGCTGTTTTTTCTTCGTTTGTTTGTTTGTGTTTTTTTTTAATACAATATAACAAAGTATTTGTCATACTGTAGGGGAAAAAATACAATGCCTTATTGTAGAGTCCGTATGAATATTAACACAAAGCGCCTTCCATATATTGAATCGCGCTCCTCATACCGTACCCCTGTACTACCGCCGACAGGTGCAATGGAGTGTAAAAGCACCCTTCAATCAATGCGCTGCACTCATAACTAAACAGTCGGTGCTTTGATTGGCTGGTGAGTGGTGTAACGGCAGTCGTTAAAGGGATCTACTAACATTGTCAAAATCCACAAAACTTCATTAGAAATCTAGTGTTTCTCTCAGACCTTGTTGTATTCATATTACCAATAGAAGCATGGAACGGGCATGGAACAGCTTTTGGTTTTCCAAATTTCTCTTCAGTTATAAAGATATGTATGATTGAAGTGTATGGGATGCTCCCCAGGGATTTGATAAAGTATGCAATATCATTGTGTGTGGGTTTGCAATGTACCTGATGACCATGGGTAATGTATACTAATAATAATAGTTATGCGCCTCGGAATAGATTACCTAGATAGATGGCGCTTTATGTTTGATTGATATTATTATTATTATTATTATTATTAATATTGAAGTGTTCAAAAATATGACTATCTACTGGGTAGGCTACCTATAAAGTTCTGTGTACAAAGTCAGTCCAATGAGTGCACATATCACTTTGCATTTTCGCTTTATAATATCAATATTAAACGACCATACAAGATTCATTCAAAGTGAATTGTTCACACATTACTTAGTGGACTTCAGATCACAACAATACTTTCACCCATCATCATAGGCGCCGGAAGTGGGGGGCAGGGGGGCGGCCGCCCCCCCCCCCCCCCCAATCCAAAAAATGGGGGGCAAAACGCGTTTTTGCCCCCCAAAAAGCCCCCCCCCCCCCCCCCCCGAGAAAAGAAATGAAATGTATAAGCTAAGACTTGTTAATTATAACGTTCAAAAAATAATTTATACGTCCATTTTAAGTTTTCGCTGCGCGCTTCGCGCGCGTACGGATTATCTCAGTTTGTTGTAACTTGCGTATGGTCTGGGGTGAGTACTTTTTCTGTACCGGGCCACGTAGTTCCCGTAGGCTGGCTGCTGCAGCTTGTGTGACGTGCACCAAATTGCACAATTTCAAGTAGGCCTATATAAATGCAAAATCTTCCCCGTGGGAGGGAGATACCCCCTCCCAAACCCTCCCCCTCTGGCTCTGCCCCAGCCCTCGGTCGCTTCGCTCCCTCGGGTCTCATTTTTGGTTGTAGGCTACATTGTTATACATAATGTGGCATGTTTATTAGTGTGTCAATTATTTGTTTTCTTAGTGAAAAATGTATTTAAAATTTCTGGTCGATCAAATCATAACACGCTTTCCCAGATACAGTTAATCCTAAACCCGAATTTCCTCTCTAGGTATTCACCAGATTGCACCATTTCAAGTATAACAAATTAAAATCTTCCTCGTGGGAGGGGGATACCCCTCCCAAACCCTCCCCTCTGGCTCTGCCCCAGCCCTCGGTCGCTTCTCTCCATCGGGACTCATTCTTGGCTGTAGGCTATGTTGTTGGATCATACATAATGTGGCATATTTATTAGTGTGTCAATTATTTGTTTTCTTGGTAAAAAATATATTTAAAATTTCTGGTCAATCAAATCATAACACTCTTTCCCAGATACAATTAATCTTAAACCTGATTTTCCTATCTAGGTATGCACCAGATTGCATCATTTCAAATCCAAAAATGCAAAAGCTCCCTACCGTGGGAGGGGGGACACCCCCCTCCCACACCCTCCCCCCGCTCAGTCACTTCGCTCCCTCACAATGTCTCACTCTCACTTCTGGCAACCCTGTGAGTGTGGTTGGGCATGAGCCCCTACACAAACAAATCGTGATCCCCCTTAGGTCTTTGCCCCCCCCCCCCCCCAATCCAAAACTGCTTCCGGCGCGCCTGCCCATCATCACTTGTTGCACATGTCAACACAGAAAGATACTAAGTAAATGAAAGTTCTTGTCAAACTTAATTTTAGTAGAACAAACTTGTGTCATCATTAAACAACTAATTAGTTATGAATATACCATGCTCGAATATGAGAAAAATTGTGATGTTTATATTATTTAGTTTTTATTCAAAAAGCTGCCGTCAACACAAAAAGGGGCACTACCATATGTCCCCAAAAAAATTACAATCCGACTTTCTGCAACGATAACTTTAAAGATAGTAGATCAATCATAATGCTATTTCAGGGTATGAAACTATAACTTATTACCTACATCTTGCAGAAAACCCTATTCGATTTACTTCAGTGGTCATGGAGAATGGGGATCTTGGTACATCGGGTGCGCTTCGTTATTCCGAAGGTTCGTTATTCCGAAGGTTCTTTATTCCGAAGGTTCGTTCTTCCGAACACGCAAATTTCGTATACCTGAGCGTTCGTTAATCCTAAAATGAAATAGGGTTCGTTAATCCGAACATTTGTTGCATTATTCCGAAGGTTCGTTATTCCGCAGGTTCGTTATTCCGAGGGTTCGTTATTCCGAAGGTTCGCTATTCCTAAAATGAAATCGGGTTTGTTAATCCGAAAATGAATTTTGGTTTGTTATAATGCTATTATTTCATATAAAGAGATAAAATAAACTTAAATGTTTGATTGGTCTGGCCAAGGGAGGGAAAGGGGGAGGGGTATGCTTAATGCAGGATGTAAATTAAATAAACAAAACACAAATTATAGTATTATAACAAACCCGATTTAATTTTCGGATTAACGAACCCTATTTTATTTTCGGACTAATGAACCTTCGGAATAACGAACCCGATTTTGTTTTCGGATAAACGAACCTTCGGAATAACGAACCCGATTTCGTTTTAGGAATAGCGAACCTTCGGAATAACGAACCCTCGGAATAACGAACCTTCGGAATAACGAACCTTCGGAATAACGAACCTTCGGAATAACTGAACCTTCGGAATAACGAACCTTCGGAATAACGGACTGTAACCGGTAAATCATGTCAGATGGAGACGCGTTGTCCGTTGTGTGCATGCCTTACAAATACGAAGTTGTTCATTGTGTTCTCGCACAAAAATATATTTTGAGAAAGTGACTGCTTGTTTCCTTTCATTTTCAACTAACGAAATAAATAATGAATGAAATGAAGTAAAAGGGAATCATATTTCTGAGTTTTGCAAACTGTGGTAAGGTGTGAAAATGAATGATTAAATAGAGAAATTAAATCATTAACTCATGAAAGACTTGATTTGAGCTCTTCCTCCGTTATGGCTTTCTGTTATCTGTTTTTTTTTCTGAGAGATCAATACATCTTTCAACAACAAAATCTCACACGAGTACACACCATTGATATAAAGGTATGCACAGAATTTGAATTAATTTTTTAGTTGCCCTGACAGTTGTGAGCAAAATATTTCCATTCATATGGGTGCCAAGGGCATCCAAGTGTCAAACTTGGAAGAAACGGGCCCATCACATGATTTACAAAGATCCCCATTCTCCATAACCACTGAAGTAAATCGAATAGGATTTTCTGCAAAATGAAGGTAATATGTTATAGTTTCATACCCTGAAATAGCATTATGATTGATCTACTATCTTCAGAGTTATCGTTGCAGAGAGTCCGATTGTATTTTTTGGGGGGACATACGGTATGCAGCTACACCTGGAAACTTAGAACTTTTTTTCTTCCAAATTGGTAAATAAGACCCCATCTTTTAAAAAAGAATATTCAATAGAGAGAGCATCATGATCAATTTCAAAGCCACTTTGGTATAATTATTTCCACAATAGGAACAAATTTGTTGGATTTATTATTAGATTTTATTTTAGTGAAATCTCGTATGAAAGTCATTTCCCGCGACTTGTATTCAAATGTGTTTTTTCATGATATGTCAGCCATTTCTGAGCGGATTTTTATCAAACAAGCTTCGTTTAGCTTTGAAAATTATGTTATTCTTGCACTACTCGCAAAAATGTTACTTTTGAAGCGCCCTCTAAACCCAACCTTTACTATCCGTTTAAAGGGATCTAGTAACTTTGTTGACAAGCGCAAAAAAGTGATGAGTGATTAATGTGTATTGGTGTGATCTGATATGTCCACGTTAAAGGGGTGAGGGCGCTACACATCACAATTTTTTTGTGAGGTAATGAAAAACTGAGTGTCGAATTTGAGAGAACATGCAATTTTAATGGCAGAATAAACTTTATTTGGTCAAAATCGACCCAGAAATGGCTGAAATATCAATAAATATATCTGATCTTACCGTATAATTATTTGGGACCCAAATAATTAGATAATTTTTTCAAAATTTTTTTTAAAAATGCTTGCAATTTTTCAAAATTTTTCAAAAGCGTTTTTTAAAATAGTTGTTGATGATCTCTCTATTTAATCATTATTTCAATAAAACATCACATGCATAATTTTGTATGAAAAATGGTTGAAACCAATGCCTTTTTAGAAAGCGCCCTCTTGTGTTTTAATGGCTCTTTTTGAATGATAACGGGCTTTTTACTTAGTCGTTTGTAATTTTGTATATCTTTTGGAGCATGGTGGAGTTATAAATTTTAGTTTATAATGTTACTGTCTAGGTTTGGTTACACAAGTTCAGCCTTACCAAAACTGTACTACCCCTTTAATTTGATGGTTTTTGACTGAGATAGGAGCAAAAAAGCAAAGTGATATTCACTAACTCATTGCACTTACTTTGTACACGGCTGAAATTATCCCGTAGGTTTAATACAGACCCACTTTAATCATAAACATATTTTGAACGAAATGGAAATTTGAAAAACCGAAACCTGTCCCGTACCACTAGAGTTCCAAGTAAGTTTTGAGGATTTGGACAATGTTACTTAGTCCCTTAAAGCTCTTTTGATACCAAAAGCATCATGATGCACTATGTTCAGTGTGGCACTTAATAACCCTCCAGAAGAAAGTTGAAAGTATTGTGAGAATACTTTCAAATTCAGATTTATTATTGAGAAATGGCTTATTTAATTCGAGAGTCGTATACAGCCTAGCTTTCGATCCTAGCAGAATCTTCGTCAGGGCACAAATGACAGTAACTACAGAAAAAACACAGAATATATACCAACATAAACACATGTATGGAAGGGGGGCTGGAAAGAGGCGGAAACACAAAACAATGAAAGCAACTGTGAGTGGGTGAGTGTCAGGACTGCTTGACCAATCAGGTAAAAACAGGCATGGGTGGGTCCTTAAGTGGCTGCAGTCAAAGAAAATGTGATGAGAGTGTAAGGCTTAGAGAAGAATAGAGGTAGGGAGGATCAAAGAAATAAATCAAGAAATGGAAAGAGACATGTGAACAAAAGACAGTTGATGAGGTGTGGGAGTGCACTGGGGCATTGAGAGGGGAGGAACAATAGAGGGGATTATGAGTGTAGGGGATGGGAGGAGAGGATTAGGACAAAGAAAGTGAAGTGAAGTGTGTTGCAGGATCGAATGAATAGGATAGGCGAGATCAAAGGACAGGGAGTTTAAAAGAGATAGTGAACAAAAGGAAGCCTAAATAGGTAGGTGATCAGAGGGAAGGTGGAGAGACAAAATGAGGGTGGAACAATATGATCAAAATAGGGGTGGAACTATGCATGATGAGAATGTGGATGTATATGAATAAGCCCATGTCTATGGACAGTGTACCTATAGAGAGAAATTGAATGCAAAAAGTATAACATATTAATAAACTAACATGATTATGTGTATGAATGGTGACAGTGTATATAATGTAATCTCAAAGGAAATTAAAATGAATATATGGGGAAAATAAAATGGGAAATAAGAATATGAATAGTATGTGGAACAAAGTAAAGTGTCGATATGGGGGGTGAAAACAAACAAATGGTGGTGCAGACGATGAAGGGGAGATGCAAAGGTTAATCACTGCCTTCTTGGATGTTGAGACCACGGGGATGAATGGTGCAGAGACGTCTTATCCAATACTTTTCTCTGCTGGAGCGGAGTGTGTCCGGGCGGTTACCTAGAGATTCTATTCCCTGTAGAATCATGTCAGAAATGGAGTGATTAGGTAGGTTGAAGTGGTTGCCGACTGGGGCGTCATGTTTGGAGGTGTGGATGGTGGATCTGTGTCCGTAAAAGCTTATTTAATTCGATCAGATCCTGGATATCTTTCACATGTGTGACTTATATTGAAGTACTTTTTACTGTACGCGTCTTACTTGCCATTTTGTTTGTCTGATTGTCTCACATGTAAAAAGGTACAACTGTAATAATTATATTGCAAACATGCATATACATTATATAGATTCGAATACAATAATACAAGTTTGGAAGAATCGTATATATACTGTATATGAATTCTTCACGATTACTGATATTTAGATAGACAGATAGATAGATAGATAGATAGATAGATAGATAGATAGATAGATAGATAGATAGATAGATAGATAGATAGATAGATAGATAGATAGATAGATAGATAGACAGACAGACAGACAGACAGACAGACAGACAGACAGACAGACAGACAGACAGACAGACAGACAGACAGACATAGATAGATAGATAGATAGATAGATAGATAGATAGATAGATAGATAGATAGATAGATAGATAGATAGATATATAGATAGATATATAAATATGAAGATAGAAAGATAGAAACACAGATTTACATTTATATACAGACAGACAGATCTATAGAGTATAGAGAGACTGAAAGTAATTAATATCGCATAACTATTGAATGATGCATCATTTTAAAGAAGATATAACATACTTTCATATGGTGCTGAATATGATAACCATAATGTGAAGAAAAGTATTTACATATCTCTTCCCAAAGTCGATTTTGATGGCAATTTCACAAAATCAAATGCAGTAGTCGATCCTCCCTCGTATTCACCTTTACTTTACACACCTTGCTTTTATAATCATTACAAGTGAGGCGTCATTGGAAAGGTAATTAAACAGGCTTTTTAAAGACGTTCATCGTCGAAAGAACTGAACTTGTGAAAACCGTGATACGAGATCCAAACCCTGTGGCGCATTTTGCAACATCCTGATCGATGTCTTCACCCATTCTGAAATAGTTATACTGCGCTTAATTACGCCAAATTCATGTCTGCAAATATGCTATCATGCTAAAGAGGATTTCACACCCTATCAGGTTATACCAAAAACAATAATAGTTATTTCCTAAGAAAAAGAGATATCATCGATCAAATTTGAGTTTCCAAACTTTTTCTGAGGGGGGTTTGGATCACCGATCTCTATGGTATAGATCGGTGGTTTGGATAGATAGATAGATAGATAGATAGATAGATGGACATTGACCGAAAGAGGGCGCTATGACTGAATGAAAGAGAGTTGTTATCAAGTGTTATTTCAGTATATTACTTGCATATCCCTGCATATCCAAATGTACTAAAAATCAGAATACTGTAGGTAGGGGTAGTACAGTTCTGGTAAGGCAGAGCTTTAGTAACCAAAACCTGCACAATAACACAACAAACTAATAGTTTTAACTCCACCACGCTCGAAATGTATAGAAAATTACAAATGACTAATTAAAAAGCCTGTTATCATACAAAAAGAGCCATTTAAAACACAAGAGGGCGCTCTCTAAAAAAGCATTGGTTTCAACCATTTTTCATACAAAATTATGCATGTGATGTTTTGTTGAAATAATGATTAGATAAGAGAGATCAACAACTATTTAAAAACCTCTTTTGAAATTTTTTGAATAAGTGTAGGCATTTTTTTAATAAAAAAAAATCATTGAATAAATCTGGGCCCCAGATTTATTACGATCGTATATATTTTATTGATATTTCGGCCATTTCTAAACCAATTTTGATCAAATTGTATGCTCTTTCAAATTTTACACTCAGTTTTTCATTACCTCACAAAAAAATTATTTTGTGCAGAGTCCTCTTTGCCAAAACTGAACTACCCCTTTAACGCCTTTGTATCCTTGGAATAGACTATGAATTATCCAATCAATCAATCAATCAATCAATCAATCAATCAATCAATCAATCAATCAATCAATCAGTCAGTCAGTCAGTCAGTCACCCAAACAATCAATCAATCAATCAATCAATCAGTGAGTCAGTCAGTCAGTCAGTCAGTCAGTCAGTCAGCCAACCAATTCTCGCTATCCTAAATAGGTCCGAAAATCTCGAAATTCGCGAGACGAGACTTTTTTCCACTTTGCTGGTCGTCACTCCCACTTCCGGTTCCAGCACGGCGCGCGTGCGCATCATTCGCACACGCTCGAAATGGATGCAATCAGCGTAACTCACACAAAATATAATGCATTAATTAAAAGCTATCGACCACACGTCTCAAATGCGTTTGTATGCAGTACATGTATACAGATCCCGGGCCGGTTACGGAAAAAATAAACGCCTCCCGCGAGCCGCACACATGCACACGACGCGTCCACGCAGTAGTCAGGAAGTTGGTATGACTAAAAGCTATCCCACAATTCCATGCGTGTTTTCGGGATTTCGATCGGATTTCGAGATAATCGCTATTTGGGGTAGCGAGAATTAATCAATCAATCAATCAATCCGTCAGTCAGTCAATCAATCCACCAATCAATCAATCCTTCAAGACTCTCAGATTTTGGTATAACATGCAATCCCTATAGACCCCAGTTCAAGTATTTTCAAGACTCACAAACATACATGTATAATAGACTCACAAACCAATCAACCAAGACAGGACCTACTAAAAAAGAGAAGCGGGAAATGATTTCCAACAGTACAGTAACATTTGACTGTTTTTATTCAGACTTATCATCATCAGAATAACTTTCTTTACGTAATTCAAATAGTTCAACGTTACATATTCACCATATATATCAGCATCTTTTTCACATGCCAAACAAACAAACAAAATATAAAGAAATTATACAAATTATATGACCATGTCATGATCGAGGGCGTTATTCAATATAACGGCTATAACCCGGGAGCTGGTATTTGTTAATGATGCTCGATGCTATAGTGCAGCGTTCAAGGAAAGGCGCCATGAATTTGAATCATTAACGCACGCCAAGAGCTCCGTAGCATACATGTATATACAGTATACACAACTAGAGAGTTGTGCGAGCGGTGCGCTCATGTACGATTCCACCAGGTTCTCAAACGTGGCTTTGCCCCATGCGCTTTCCAGAATTTAACAACGCAGTCTCTTCAGAGGGGGTTCGGATTCGTTAATCAGACGCTCTTTGCCATCTTGCAGACGCCTTGCCAAGGTGCGAAATACACACTGGTTCAGTGTTATGTAGTGGGCACAAACTAGCCTTGTTACAATAGGCGAACAGCGGGTGTAGCATTTTGAACAGCGCCCTCTACATCCCCACGCACGGCAATCTTTAATATGCATGGCATGAGCCCTTTAGCTTACATATGCTACAGCTCCAGGCATCTTTCCCCTGGTAAACACTAAAGCATACACTAGAGCATACACTAGAGCATACACTAGATCATACACTAGAGCATACACTAGATCATACACTAGAGCATACACTAGATCATACACTAGAGCATACACTGAAGCATACACTAGAGCTTACACTAGAGCATACACTAGAGCATACACTAGATCATACACTAGAGCATACACTGAAACATACACTAGAGCATACACTAGAGCATACACCAGGGTATACACTTGAGCATACTAGAGGTATGTATACACAATAAAAGCATACACTAAAGACCTGTAAAGTTGACCAAGCGGTCGATTCAAAACTAACTACATATTAAAGTGTACAAGGAAAATTGTTATATGCCAATCTTAGGCGTACAAAGAAAACATGAAATAGCGTTTCAATTTAAAGGATAAGAAAACCAGATATAAGCAGACAACAATATTCAGGCAGCGTAAATCTGTCCACATTGCACGGTGCAGCTTAAGATAAAGAACAAAACATGCAGTGTAATGCACGATCCTTGACAAGAACAGCGTTATATGTCTACAATTATACTTTTGTACAGATCAATTTGAGTGCAACAGTGAACATTCTACACTCAAAGAATAAATGTATAGTGAGATATATATATATATAAGTGAAACATGAACTTTTTTGGGGAATATCGTATGAGCAAGAAAAAGGGGAACAATTTCACTTCATTCCAGCAGAAACATATTTAGGAAATATTGTTTGAGCATAAAAGGAGAATATCATACTATAAGATAAAGTGGCAGAGCGTGGTGGCACTGATCGGGGGGCACACTTTATTTACATCTTCATTGTCTAATTATTCTCCCCTTATGTTATGTATTGTGTTAATCAATCCCCATGCACCCCCCCCCCCCCCCCCCCCCCAATGCCACTGCAAAGAATGTATTTAGATACATGTTTCAGAATGGGAACAGATTGGGAAATATAATTTGAACACAGAAAGAATTCATTTATACAATATCAATTTTAAAAAACATAAAATATGAAGGAAATATGGAAATAACTATACAAATTACAGAAAATGTGAAAATACAATGTATATTACCATGTGTACTTAAATGACAGATAAAGACTCCATTTAAAAAAAATGTTCCAACTCTCAATACATTTTTAAGAATGTTTAAATTTTGTACTATTTCCATACACTACAAAAAATACATTTGAAGAAAAAACACCCCTTGAGCTGCTCAAAAAGAATATAAATCTTTGATAACCTGATAAGATATAAGACTAGATATAACAGTGGTATTTTTTTCTTTCTTTTTTACGAAATAAGGAAATTACTTTTTTAATGAAATACACAAGCCTGAGGTATATTTTTCTTCTTCAAATGGCTTTATTTATTTGGAGGGGCTCAAACTGCTACAATACTTATGTGAATTGTGAAGAATACAACAATGAGTATTATTGTTCACAATTCCATAATTACTTCAATAACTATTAAATCAGTTTACAATAATTTTGTATTGAAAACAGTGTGTGGAAGAAGGATCCAATATAACTTCTTAGAAAGAAAAAAAAATATGTTCATAAAAACTTTACATCAATGTTCTTTAATGATTATAAATTCTGCAGTAAATTATTATAATTTTGCAAATAACCTCATTGAAATCATTATATATATAATATATTTTTTGTTCACTTTGTTTTTAATTTGAACTCTTGATCTGCAAGTAAGTCTTTAAGATGCTGTTTCTTCTATTCATTCATCATTCTCATTAATTTCCATTCAAAGAAAATTACAGATCCATATTTCAGTAGACAACATAGTAATAAAAATTAATATAATTATATATTCCCACATTGTGGAAAATTAACATTATTCTTTTTCTTGCCATATTTACAAATATACTTCCATCCTTTCTTTCTTTTGTCACGGTTACTGTGATTATCGATTGAATAACTTTCTACATTATAACTGTTTTTAGCAACTATAAGTATATTCTTTCATTATAACAGCTGCATCTTATGTCTCATCATTTCAGTTTTTGCTATAAATTAACAACTATAAACCTCACATGTCGTTTAAGGATGCATTTTTTGTTAAAGCCCTGGGTGGTGTTTCACAGAGATCCTAAGTTGATCTTAGCACTAAGATGGTCTTAAATATTATGGAAAGCCATTAGTGTCTTGAAACATTTTTGTAAAAGTTATGTTGAAATGCATAAAATGTTGATTCAAATCATATATATTTTCTAATTATCAAAGAGATTTCATGAATTTTATGTGAAGATTAAGAATCTCTTTGATAATTAGAAAATATATATGATTTGAATCAACATTTTATGCATTTCAACATAACTTTTATAAAACTGTTTCAAGACACTAATGGCTTTTCATAATATTTAAGACCATCTTAGTGCTAAGATCAACTTAGGATCTTTGTGAAACACCCCCCTGGTCACAATGGACCCACAACAGGTTCATGACAGGTTCACAAAAATATTTCACGAATCTACCACAGGTATTTATCCACTTCACAATCTGCATTTAGTCAGTTTTACTCTATTTAGTTTCAGGACTTTAAGTTGTACTACTAAAAAATACACAAGTGTTTAAAATAACAGTGTATAACCTATCCATGTTTCCTAAATGTTAGGACTTGTCAAACCAAATGAACTACTAGTAAGCATTCAAATTAACATCAAATGATCTACCTGTACTGCAAAGTGTTTGCGCCTAAACAAATATAGACTCAAAAGTGTTTAAAACTCAGTTTTTAAAATGAAATCAACAATCATACCTGAGTGTACTAAATACTGTTTTGCATGCACGATGCAGGACTCAATTTTAAAGTGATCTATTAACTTTTGTCAGATTCAACCAAAATAACTTGGGGGAGCTTGATAACAAGCATTCCTTTAATATCTACTTCATAACTTGTTTCCAAAAGTCAATAGATTAAAAACAAATTTTTGTTTAACTACGACTAATTCAATTCATATTCAAACAGTAAAAAAAAAGAGTACTTTATTCATAGGAATACAAATTAAATGTTAAATTCACTCAAACATTGTAGGCAGAATAAAAACACAACTTTTGTTAAATTCTTTACACACATTAATATATTGCAGGGTTAAAAACAAAAGTAAATGATGTCCATATTCATTTAAATTAAAACATTATTTATACACAGATGATTTTTTTTTTCCCCTTTCAATCTTGGGGCCTTTTCCGTCAGCATGAAATAATTGTGTAAATCAAATGCCCAAGCTTAACTGGATAACGTCATAGAACCATCAAAAACAAATCTGGCAAAAAAAACGTTCCTTGTTTTTTTTTCTTCTCTTAATTAATTCACACACAGCAAAACTCATACAGATTGGTCACAAGTATTAATCATCGACTATTAATAAACCAAAATCAATCAAGTTGTGACGAATTACTCTGCTTCCTACAGTTTATCGAATGTCTAGTTATAAAGAGACAGATACAGTCAAACCCGGTCTAGCAACCACCTGTATATAAAGACTCCTTCTATAGAGACCACTAATTTTGAATGCAGCTTAGATGTAAATGAACCTGTCTATAGAGACCACTTATCTTGACTCTCTTCAATGCAGTTTACATGTAAATGAACCTGTCTATGGAGACCACTAATCTTTTCTCTCTTCAATGCAGTTTACATGTAATTGAACCTGTCTATAGAGACCACTTATCTTGACTCCCTTCAATGCAGTTACATGTAAATGAACCTGTCTATAGAGACCACTCATCTTGACTCCCTTGAATGCAGTTTACATGTTAATGACCTGTCTATAGAGACCACTTATCTTGACTCTTCAATGCAGTTTACATGTAAATGAACCTGTCTATAGATACCACAAATCTTGACTCTCTTCAATGCAGTTTACATGTAAATGAACCTGCCTATAGAGACCACTGATCTCGACTCTCTTCAATGCAGTTTAAATGTAAATGAACCTGTCTATAGAGACCACTGATCTCGACTCTCTTCAATGCAGTATACATGCAAATGAACCTGTCTATAGAGACAACTCATCTCGACTCTCTTCAATGCAGTTTACATGTCAATGAACCTGTCTATAGAGACCACTCATCTCGACTCTCTTCAATGCAGTATACATGCAAATGAACCTGTCTATAGAGACCACTCATCTCGACTCTCTTCAATGCAGTTACATGTAAATGAACCTGTCTATAGAGGCCACTAATCTTGACTCTCTTCAATGCACTTTACATGTAAATTAACCTGTCTATAGAGACCACAAATCTTGACTCTCTTCAATGCAGTTACATGTCAATGAACCTGTCTATAGAGACCACTCATCTTGACTCTCTTGAATGCAGTTTACATGTAAATGAACCTGTCTATAGAGACCACTCATCTCGACTCTCTTCAATGCAGTTTACATGTCAATGAACCTGTCTATGGAGACCACTAATCTTTTCTCCCTTCAATGCAGTTTACATGTAAATGAACCTGTCTATAGAGACCACTCATCTTGACTCTCTTGAATGCAGTTTACATGTAAATGAACCTGTCCATAGAGACCACCTGCTGATAAAGACCACCCGTTGTCTCCCTTGAGTGGCCTTTATAGACAGGTTTGACTGTACCTTCAAATGTTATTTCACAGACAAAAGGGAGGAAAAGTAGAGTGTGGGTCACTTGGGTAACAAAACATTCATGCTGTAACTCGGGTTACATAACAATTATTCCGTAATTCAAAAAAATATATATATGAGTTTACCTTTTAATCAAGGAACTAGTAATATCCCTATCAAGATACAAATACATACATTTTTACTAAATATCAAGCAAATTAAGGAATAGTTATTTGTCATGCACACACTTTTGCCACATCAAATTTTCATTTAAGTATTAAATCAATTACTTTTAACACCTTTCTGAAGCTTTACTTGCCTGTGACGGCCAGTGCTTGAAAGAGTAAAACACAGCTTTATATTTGCAGGAAAAAAGAGAGTACAGGGCAACCTCCTTTATGAACAGCTATGATGTAACAAAACACTAATATAAATGATTGTAAATGATTGAAAATGAGCAAAGAAAAATAGGCCTCGCTGGGAATCGAACTAGAGACGGATTGCCAGACCGGTGCTCAACCATTGAGCCACAAAGACCCTTGGAAGGGGGATGTTCCCATGAAACCCTTTTCATTGCTCGGATAGCCAGAAGCTATATAAACTGGGCACTAACCCAAGGATAATTAAATCAACTTTTCTATAAAAGAAAGTGCACTAATATATTGAATAACAAGGTACTTTGACTGGTACCTGCTCTTTACATACCGGTTACCTTGTTTATTTCTGGGGGGTGTTTCATAAAGATTCTAAGTTGAATGTAACTCTAAGTTGGACCTAACAATTATGGAGAGCCGTTTGTTTCTTTGTGAAAGTGTAAAATTGCATTGAATTGAATTGAATTGAAAATGGTTTATTGAATAAAAGTACATGGCAGCTAAAAAGCTGAATTGCGTACAATTTTACAAAGTCATAAAAACAAATTAACATATAAATATAAAATTTGGTATACAAAGACATAAACATATTAATACTGCTTTACTTTAAAACGTCAACTTCCAGGATGGCAGTTCTTTTGAAAAGGCATAAAGTTTGATACAAATCAGTTATATTTGTTATTTTCAAGGAGCCTTGAAATATAATTGATATATTTTGTTGTTGTTGGAAGTCTCAATTATTTGCATTTTTTTTTTGCTTTTGAATAGGTTTTATTCCAAGGCTACAAATGGCTTTCCATAATTGTTAGGTCCAACTTAAAGAGTTAAGTTCAACTTAGATTCTTTGTGAAACACGCCCCTGTTTGGTACTCTGACAGTTGGGTTTTGTATACTCTGATATAATAGTTCTTTATATCCTTATGTTTTTACTATGATATAACAAGATACGTGAGACACCAAGGTTATGTTTTCAGGGTCCCAAACTCCTTGGCCCGTATTCACAAAGGAGGTTTGTACAAACCCCGGTTCAAACCGCGGTTTACATCTATGGAATGCCAATTGTAAACTGATGGAGAGAGAATGTAAATTCCTTACTTGTTATAACAATGTTGATGGTACACATTCTCTCTCCATCAGTTTACAATTGGCATTCCATAGATGTAAACCGCGGTTTGAACCAGGGTTTACATCTATGGAATGCCAATTGTAAACTGATGGAGAGAGAATGTAAACTCCTTACTTGTTAACAATGTTGACGGTACACATTCTCTCTCCATCAGTTTACAATTGGCATTCCATAGATGTAAACTGCGGTTTGAACCGGGGTTTACATCTATGGAATGCCAATTGTAAACTGATGGAGAGAGAATGTAAACTCCTTACTTGTTAACAATGTTGATGGTACACATTCTCTCTCCATCAGTTTACAATTGGCATTCCATAGATGTAAACCGCGGTTTGAACCAGGGTCTGTACAAACCTCCTTTGTGAATACGGGCCATTGAGGTTTCACTATACTCTCTTTATGTCAACAAAATATACTTACTGCACATAATTATGTACATGTACATGAATGACCCTGTTACGAATGTACTATAGATTTCTTCTACTACAGTACTTGGTCTATTACCACTCACACCTACCTGTAACAATAATATCAACGAGCCTCCGGCCTACTACATCAACTTGTAACTTATTCTAAACTTGATTTTTGCTTTAAAAAAAAACTCAACTTAATTTATCTAAGATAATCCCAACCTAATCTGTGTTTTGTACTTCCTACGCAATAACTCTAGATACTTTCTACATGTAATAGATTTATATTTTGAAAAATCACCCATTTTTTTTTTTTTTTTTTGTGGTAGTGATCCCATTTCTAACAATTGCAATATTTCATTTGTGTATCTCATTCTTCAATGGTATTTTTCAAGATTTCACTGTCGTCATCATGTTTTTAAAACTTTTTTTTTGGGGGGGGCGGTAAAACCCTTTTTTTGAACAACAGGTATATGTATATTACTTATATGTACATGTACATTGCCTTTGAAGAATATCATATATTGTAGTATTAAAATGAAATGCATTTGATTTCTTCTACGGAACATGCAAAAATGGCGGAATATAATTTGCTGTTAAATATCTTTTTTTTGGTGGTAAACTTCTGTACATAAAAGATACATTGTATATCAATGTTGACTTTAAAAGGATATAGAAAAAAAATTGCAGTCAAACTACAATAAAACTGAGGTGCTGTACAGACAGACATATATGTACATCCTTCAGATAAAATTAATTAAAAGGATAATATTGTTTATGACTGCTTGGGCATGAATGATGTATCATAAGTATGATGAATTTGGGCTTTCGAAGTAAATGAATATCAGAAATTTAAAGAAAAAGGGGATTCCATGATATTACAGTGCAAAACACTTCTTTCGAGAGCCCTAGCTGCGTCTGATACATGTATTACTACTATTGTCATCATATACATATACATGTACGTGGCCAAACCAGCCAATCTAGCAATTTTGCGTAATTTGCACTCTTTGAACTCCCTGGTGAGCACCCTATGGCATTCATTCTGCTGCCTATACATTCTGACACCCTGACAATAGTCAGTGTTAAAAAGAAAAATCACTAACAAAATTAGCACAAAAAATACTTATTTTTATTTCGTGCCCATTCATGTGCCAATCACTACAACGAAATAATAATAATGTTCAATTTATATATCTGGCGCCTAATATAATTGTCAACCATATCCAAGCGCTTAAGATTATTACCCCAGTCATCATACTCAAACTTGCAATCAAATTGAAAGTTCAAATTTTGAGGCACACTCAACAGTATACATTATACAACTACAATTGCATAACTTTTTTTCAGGACAGTTTTACTTTTTTGTCAAATCAGTTTAGCCCATGATGTGTTCATTTTTTCCCCCATGCAGGTGGAGAATTACTTCAATGAAAGGTACCGTTGAGTATTGGTATTTCCTGAACTGCCCCCCGATATTTTGTTGTGAGATAATGAAAAACTGACTGTCAAATTTGAAAGAACATACAAATTTTAATGACAGAATAAACTTTATTTGATCAATTTTTTTTTATTCAAAAGATTCTTCACCGGCAATCACCGGGGGATATTTAGACTTTTTATAGAATTTTTTTTAAAAATGCTTAAAGACTACTTGGAAAAAAATCTGAATAGGTTTTTAAAAAGTCATTGACGATATCTCTATTGAATCATTATTTTAACAAAACATTAAATGCACAATTTTGTATGAAAAATGGCTAAAACCAGTGATTTTTTGAAATAGTGCCCTCTTGAGTTGTAACAGCTCTTTTTGAATGATAACAGGGGTTTTACTTAGTCGTTTGTAATTGTGTATACTTTTCTAGCATGGTGAAATTATAACTATTACTTTGTACCGTAATGGTGCAGGTTTGGGTTACTAAAGTTAAGTTTGACCAATACTCAACTATCCCTTTAAATGAGTCAGAAGGATGCAAACTATTTGTTATATACAGCTTCCATATACAGTATATTTTTCAACAAGTTTCTGATCATTTCCAGATAACTTTAATACAGATCTAGTAGTTTTAGATATTCTTATCATGTGCTAAGATATGTGTACGCTCACATTTTCATGCTAATAATGTGTATGATCAATCGCTAGCTATAAGACAGTGAGACACATATTGACACATGCATATTTAAACATATTCATTCAAAGTTTACAATTCATGCGAGTAAAATTTGATGTGCCGTACATATTATATTCAATATACAGAACAAGAAACATTCATTTTGTGCGAAATCAGACTCGGCAAACGTAATGTTATAAACACACACTTGGCGGAATACACGTAAATGTACCTAACCAACTCGAGAGGAACAAACATATCGACCCAAATTCTCAAAATGAACCCGAGGCTATGCGTTAAATATAATAAATGATTGGACAGTAAAACCAACCATGTTTGGAATTTAATGCACAATTGGTAACTCTCAAGTTTAAGCCCTGGGGCCCGTAAGGCAGAAACTTTGTGCGTTTTAACCAATCAGATTCACGCATTTAGAACACATGATCTGACTTACAATCGACTGTATCTCTTTCTGAAACGGGGCCCCATGTCACAATGGGCCCATGATAGGTTCACGACAACAATTTTGGGGATTTTCAGTTTTGCTATGTTGTACAATAATCGCACTACCCTATTTTATGCTACGACAGATCCACATCATTAACACAACGGATAAAGATGTACATATTGTTTTACTTTGTGTGAATTTCAAGGGTGCTATCAGGCATTTCAGGGGGGGGGGGTTTCAAGCAGCCTACGTGCACATTTTAAAATTACAATTTTACTCGCTTTACGCTAGAAGTTGAGTGAAAAAATTTATTACAAATGCAGCACTGCCCTATGCGCACACACAAACCCACACATTTTAATACTGAACAGTTTGACAGAATTTAACGTGAATCACTACCTGTTTTTAAAAATAGAATCATGACGTTTTACAAAAATTAAACTAAATCATTTTCTAGAGGCTAAACGGCAAGTACAAGAAACTAGTTCTATACAAATTAACAACAAGTTTCACCTCCGGAAAGCAGAAAACCAACAAAACTTTAAAAGTTTTTCCTCTAGAATAGCTACCCTACATCTAAAGACTACAGATACGCATTTTTGAGATGTTTTTTTCAGTTCTTCCATGGTTTTAAAAGGATAGAATATACCACAGGATAGACTATACATTGTACCTCATTCTCTATGTACATAACTGTTTCTATGTTGATTACAGCCATTATGTGGATAGTATGATCAAGCATCCAGATTGAACACATTTCTGTGATCCTGCGACTGATAATCACACAATAAAAAAGTTAGGAAACTTTTGATACCTAAATGTAGATAAATTCATTTCTCTGTCATTTTATAATCCAATACATTCAAATGTAGAGCAGACTGCCTTGTGAAACAGCTAGAACTATGAGTGAAATCAAAAGTATATAATATTGATACTGATAAGCAACAAAGCGAAGTTACTCAAATGATCCATCCGTTATGACTTGACCCGTTGTTTACGGGAACCGGGTGGGCTATGTACAAAGTCTACGGGAATTTCAGAATCTCGAAGGGAACGGGTTAATAATAATAGGTTTGATTTATATATAGTGCCTAATATGTACAGTATCACCTCTATTATTTTGGGGTGTTGGTTCCCTTTAAATCCTACATTGTATGTTGCCACATGTAAAAACAAACAAAGGGTTGATAAAGTGTGTATTGCTGTAGCCTGGTATGTCCGCTGAGCGGTGGGTGAAAGTTTTGTGATAAACGCATATTTTTATCCCTGATTACTGATTGAAAAAACTGGTAGATCAAAAACAATAATTTTTAAACAATCAACTCAACTATTTTTGACTTGATGTTTTGCACACTGGATTATTTTGCAATAAATTGTTTAGATTCAGACAAAATTGCTAGATCCCTTTGATCCCAGATGAAGCCCTATGGACAAAAAACACCCGTAAACTGTACTTCTTTAATTGTATATGATAATCTTGTCTTTGCCTAATACTATGGTAATGGTTTTATTCATGATATTCATGGTGCTAGTTGGCCTTATTATGGCAAGTTTGCCCTTCCATGATGGTCAAATGCCTTAGATTATTGGGTTCTACCATATTTGCTGGTGTATTAACCGCACGTTTTTACATATAGAAGAACTTGCAAAAAACCCGCCCAAGAGAAATCCTCACTACATTTTTAAGTATTTTATAATTTGTTCACACACATATTTTTCATAAACATATATATGTCTGGCTGATACTAAATCAAATATAATCCAATGGTTACAAACAAAATATTAATGGATAAAGTAATTTTGGCAGGAGTTGAAGTTAAAATAAAAGCTGCACCTGGGAGAGAATTGCCCATTTGAATTATGTGTTTCCCTAACTCCTGCTTGTGATTGGCTGAAAGTTGCCAAGTTTACCATGCATGTCACAAGCTATTACAAATCCTTGCTTGTGATTGGCTGAGAGTTGCATGTTATAAGCTACTGCATGAAGCTATTTACAATCCTTGGTTGTGATTGGTTAAAACTGACATGCATGTCACAAGCTATTAAATACTTTACTTTATTTGGCTGAGAGTTGCAAATTACAAGCTACTGCACCAAGCACTGTTAATATCCTTGCTTGTGATTGGCTGTGAGTTTTCAGTTACAAGCTACTGCACCAAGCTATTAATATCCTTGCATGTGATTGGCTGAAAGTTGCCAAATCAATGATACTATTAAAAACACAAGCCACTGAAAATGTTTGCTAACCACTGAATGAGAACTCCCAGTAACAGAGTTTCTTCCAGACAAATAATCTAAATACAAAACTGTTTATGACACATTGAAATTTGAGGGAAGTTTGACTCCCTTTTCCAACAAAGTCAAACTTAAATGTGCCGTCAAACCTGCATCAACGACCCCCTGTCTATAGAGACAACCTGCCTTATAAAAACACACTATTCTCGTGACCCACCCTTAGTAAGTAGTTTACATGTAAATGAACTATGGTCCATTAATAAAGACCATTGCTCATGTAGGCCACTTTTTAGTGCCTCATATGGGGGTGGTCTCTATAGGCAGGTTTGACAAACGTTGCCCTCATTCAATATGTGTCAGCGCACCGACTACTTATGGCAAGAATCCATTTCACATGGAAAATCTGATCCCAAATATAGAAAGAAAAACAATTTGTAATGATAAGGGATTCATTGGACACTTGTTATTTGGCATTTTGCACAAAATCTGTACAAAGCAGATACCCCATTTGTTTTCGATTGAAATTCATGGGGTATATTACAGATAACGAAATGTGGTCTAACCTGCTCTTGCAATCACCTGTCTAGAGAGTGACCACCTGCTCATAACACCAATTAATCATGGCCACCAAGAAAGGATTCTGCATGTAAATGAACCAACCTGTCTACAAAGACCACTTGTCAAGTAGCCTATCCCTCAGGGAGTCTCTACAGACAAGGTTTGACAGCAGTGGCCTCTTAAATAAACAAAGCAGAAGCCACTTATTAACAAAAGAACAAAATCAACAGGAAACCCTTTCTCCGAACAGGGATGATGACGAGGTCCCTTTCACACTAGGTGGTTAATCTGGGTGCACTGGAGCCCTGTTCAGATCGTACAGTTCATCATCTCATCTACCAGACTCGTAACCTGCATGTTTGAAGAAAAAAAAGACAAAAGAAAACATTTAAAAAATAATCAATGACAATTTGTAAAGAATTGTCATCTAGATAACGAGCAAAACATTAATTACAGAAGAGAGAGGGTCCCTTTCACGCTAGGTGGTTAATCTGGGTGCAGGAGCCCCGTTCGTACATTTAATCATCTCATCTACCAGATTTGTCACCTGCATTTTGAAAATAAAAGTGGAAATAAAACAACATTATACAAATTATCAATGAAAATTAAAAAAATAAAAGAATAGTCATGTACATGAAGACAATAAATTTAACAATTTAACAAATACCCAGAGATAAGAGAGGGTCCCTTCACATTGTAGGAGCCCTGTTCAGATCGTGCAGTCCATTATTCCATCCACCAGGTACATTGTACGTCACATGCATTTTGGAAAAACATTTTTTTAATTTTTATTATCACAAATGAATTTATAACTGGAAAGAAACCAAAACAAACAACTAATAAAAAAAACAAAAATATCAAGTACAAATCATCACATAAAAAAAAATTTAAAAACCACATGGGCAAACATGTTGATAGGAAAAATAAACATGAACTTTGGAACTTCAGAAGAGAGGACATTATATACAATAAAACGTTGCCAATTTTTTGTACACCAATGATATTACTATATTATAAGAGATAATGAATCTGTGGATTCTGTGAAATGCCCTGGGCCGTGTAACGAACAGATAATGGCTTCTGATAAAGATTCTGCTAGCCTCACCAGAAAGAACCCAGTGTGGCACAGTGTGAATACAGTGTTTCACGGTGTGGACCACAGTGTTAAATTTGAGCGTTTTAACAGTATGAAAACCAACTCACATTGAGAACACACTGTGAAGTTAAATTGGAGCGTTTTAACAGTATGAAAACCAACTCACATTGAGAACACAGGGTGAAGTTAATGGCGTTTTAACAGTATGAAAACCAACTCACACTGAGAACACACTGTGAAGTTAAATTGGAGCGTTTTAACAGTTTATAAGAACTCACTGTGTTTCACAGTGTGGACCAAGATGTTAAATTTGAGCATTTTCACAGTGCAAAAACCAACTCACACTGTGAGCACACTTTTGCCACAGTGTGAAATTGCCTGCGTTCCCAGTGTGTAAAATAGTGCGCTCATACTGTGCATCTCAGCAGTTTCAGTGTGTTCACAGTGTGTTCACAGTGCGTTTACAGTGTGATGAGTGTCGACACTATTTACGCTCCAATATAAAATGGTCTACAATGTTCACACTGTGAAACACAGTGTGTTCGCACTGTGACACACCATGTTCTTTCCGGGGTGGAGGATACATTCCCGGGGGGGGGGCACTCATGTATAATGTAAGACGGGTATGTGCCGCTTAAAAGACCCCCTTTTTCACACTCAATCAGAGCTCTAAAGATACCCGATTTTCAAAACTTTCCGCTCCATAGACCCTCGGAATGACTTGGCTAGGTAGTTGAGTAGCGACAATCCTTTATTCTTCTTCTAGTTTGGCTCCATAGTCATAGTCATAGACCCCCGGAATGACTTGGCTTTGTATTTGAGTAGCGCCAAATCCATTATTCTTCTCCTAGTTCGGCTCCTTAGAGTTAGACCACAATTTGAGCCTTTTTGAGGGTTTCCGTAGGTATTTGGAATCTCCGAGTCTATGTATTTTGTAGTTTTAGTCTGCTCCTTAAACCCCTTAACTCCTCTTTCAGGGATTTTGTAGCTCTTAAGACCCTATATTTTGTGCGTTTGAGGGATTTTGTAGCTCCAAAGACCCTTATTTTGTGCGTTTAAGGGATTTTGTAGCTCCAAAGACCCTATATTTTGTGCTTGTAGTTAGCTCTTCAGACCCCCATTTCAGAGTTCCGTGCGGCACACCCCCGTCAAAAAATAATTCGAGTGCCCCCCCCGGGGATACATTACAGTAGATAGCGTAGGCCCCTCACTGCCACTCAGTTTATTACATAGGCATTTTTTAAAAGTAGATAAGCAGTTTCTGGCAGTATTTTTCATCATTTAGATAACTGATTGTATTAAAAGAGTCACAATAAAAGTGATCCGATCACTTTTATTGTGACTCTTTTTTAATGTTCTTTAAGAAGAGCTTAAAACGCCTAGTTTTACTTGCTGGTAGTATTAGTTACTACATAACCCAGAACATCTGAACTCATCAAAATACTTTGATGAAATAAAATCTCAAATGGGCCGTAAAATCCGTAGCAATTGTCTGCAATTTGGAGGTATACAACATTTCTGGTCTAACAGAATATTAGTAAATAAATCTTGTCAGCCACTGAGCATGGTACCTTAGCGGTTAAGAGTGTCCGCCTCATGTACGGGATGTCCCGGGTTCAAACCCAGACCGGTGGCCGTTTTTTAAATCAAAATATGTGATTGTGATGTTTGTTAATACAATAATTATTCAATACAGAGATCATCAAAAACTATGTTGAAACCATTTTCAGAAATGTGTAGGATTTATTGAATTAAAGTCGGTCCCCAACATTCATTCCAATCAATATATTTATGGATATTTCAGTCGTTTCTAATAGATTTTAATTCAAACATATAGAGAAACTGACCAGAAATATATAATGTGATTGAAAAAGAGCAAAGAAAATGGGATTCCAACAGGATTCGAACCCGAGGCCTCCGGATTGCTAGACCGACTGAGCTATAGAAAACCCTAGTACGGCGTTCGTCCTTGATACCCCTTAATAGATTTTGATACAATATCATCTCTAAGCGCTCTACACTATTATTATCATCATTAAGTTACATTTTGTCAGACGGAGACTGATAAGCAAACTAGATTTTCAAATTGACGATGACAAAAAGAGAAAATCTGTTATGTAATTTTAGAGCGCCAGATAAATAAACCACAAGCATCAAAACCGTATCTAAACCACACATACATTAACACAGAAAATCAGAGGAAAACAAAGAAGTTTAATAATTGCAGGATATGCTGCTATTTGCATTTTACTGTAACATGTATCTACATGTAACTTCCACTGCTAATCTTAAAAGAGCTTCAAATAGTGGTTGCGGTATATTTATAGTAATAACAATGATGATTTAGTAATAATAATAATAATAATAATAATAATATAAGCATAAAAATAATGACAATGATAATTATAATAATAATAATAATAATAATAACTAGAAATATCACTGAATGTGATTAATACCCCCGGAGTACTGGCTTGTGACCCTTACCCTGAGAAAAACCAAGTGTACCAAATTTCATTAAAATTGCTGGCTGGGGTATAACAATAACAATAACAATAACAATAATAATAATAACAATAATTTTAATAATAACAATAATTTTTATAATAATAATAATAATAATAATAATAATAATAATAATAATAATAATAATAATAACAGTTATAATAATAATAATAATAATAATAATACATCTTCAGCAGGTTCAACTGTTTCAGCATGCAATAAAGCAGTAATAAAAATTAGCACATGCCTACTGGTCCACTGGAGCCCCTAAAAATTAGCTTTGGGCCATCAAAGTTAATATCAGTGCTAAATTTCACTGGCTCGAATGGGCAACCAAATATATTTTATACATGATGACATAAACGGTACCCCGGGGTACCAGACAAAAATCCGCCATTTTGTTTAATTATTTATTTAATTTTTAGGGCTGTACTGTGGGTATAGCGTGCATACAATCGCGCGCTGCACTGCATGCACAACGCAATAGCTGCGGTACGGTTGGACGCAAGATGGCGCTACACAACGCGGGATACCGGGGTACAACGGTACCCCAGGGTACTGCGTGTGTCATCACATGTATAATTGATGCTTTTTCTTTGATTCAGGTGTCAGGTTTCAGGCCGCTAGACTCTGAACAATCGGTTGGGCCTCAAAGTAGAAAAAAGATAATTTCAAGCCTTGAAAAAAGCGTTTAGATGCAGTTTAGATTATCCCGGACAAATGCTTGGGTTTAATTGTAATTATAAGACTGGCTTTACAACAAGTCAAGTTCACCGTTTGTGTGTTAAAGGGGTAGTTCGGTTTTGATATAGAGGGCGCTTCAAGAAATACATTTTTTTGTGATGTAATGAAAAAATGAGTGTCAAATTTGAAAGAGCATACAATTTTAATGACAGAATAAACTTTATTTTATCAAAACCGGTACAGAAACAGCTGAAATATCAATAAATATATCCGATCAGAATAGGCCCCAGGTTTATTAGATGATTTTTTAATAGTTGTTGATCTCTCTATTTAATCATAATTTCAACAAAACATCACATGCACAATTTTGTATGAAAATGGTTGAAACCAATGCATTTTTAGAGAGTGCCCTCTTGTATTTTAACGGCTCTTTTTGAATGATAACATTCTTTTTTTTTCTTAGTCGTTTGTAATTTGTTATACCTTTCGAGCATGATGGAGTTATAACTATTAGTTTGTAATGTTGTTGTTAAGGTTTTGGTTGCTAAAGTTCAGTCTCCCCAAAACAAAACTATCCCTTTAATTAATTTCAAATACTACCAGTAAATGTCATAATTATAATTGCGACAAACTTTCCTAAAATTACCAAAGATGAAGTTGAGTTCACCGTTTGTGTGTTAATTGATTTCAAATACTACCAGTAATTGTCAAATCCGGTGCGACAAACTCTCCTTAAATGATCAGAGATGTTGTTGAAGTGAGTGAAGTAGCACTGTGAGATTTCAAGTTGAAACTGAATTTCAAGGTGGTCTTAAAGGGACTGTCCGCCTTTTGAAAGCCAAATTTCAAAAGTTGCGAGGTTATTGTCTTATATGAAAGAAAATGTCATTTAACAGCTTGCCTGAAAAAGAATTAGGGCTTGAAATCTCTTTACAATATTGTTGTAATATTGTGCTAAATCAGTTAAACACATTTATTGGCCGATAGATAGTATAATGAAGGGATGATTTCTACACATTCGTTTTTCATTCGTAGAATCCAAATTACAGGGTTTGTTTGATCTGAATTTGTTTGTGTGTGTTACATTCATCCCCATCCATCTACTGGAAACTGTTCAGAGGATTTGTAAAAGGCGGAAACTCCCTTTAAAATGATGGTAGGCTATATGCAGCCTTGACATAAAACATATTAACCAATGAATTAAAGTGCAAATATATACAAATGAACCAAAAACTCATTATTTTTTAAGTGATCCATTAACTTTGTACAATTTCAACCAAACTCACTCAATTTTACGACTTCTCCTGTACCTTGTTGTTTAGCTTATGGTAATGTCAGAATGAAATGTGTTTTGATTTTTTAAATGTCTCCATAATCATGGATATATAGTTCAGATTGAATTTAAGAGCGTCTATAGACAGTTTCCGATCAGTAAAGAGTATCTGATTTTGGATACTCAAATCGTCCATAGTATCCAAATTCGGATACTTCACGCGAACAATCGGGATCAAGTCAGACATTGATTTTCTCTATTTTCACTAGGTACACTTGATTCTTTTATCTATGAAATTCTCACAAATCATTCTCAAGAATCTTACAATGAAATCGGTATATGATTGAAGTCTAAAACGTTACGTTTGGGGGGAAATATAAAGTTTAATGGATCACTTTAAGGAGAATTGTATTCTTCACAAACCTGTATCTTCCCGGCCAATTTGAGGCCGACGAATTGCTCCATGGCCTTCGCGGAGACCTTCCGCAGCGTTGGCAGACGCATCAGAATCTTTCCGTAGCGCTTCGGCTGGTTCGGGAACGCCATCGTCGTGTGTTTCTGCAAGCATTCCAGGTAGCATTTCTGCAGCGCCGTGACTTGGTCGACGCTTATAAGTCCCGGGGCATCTAAAAAGAGAGTGCAAATAAATGCAGGGCAAATTGTTAACGATATAATCCGAGTACTGGTCAAGGTTTGTATTGCATCAGAATTTTAACAAAATTAATCAAATATTTTGAGAGTTTTGAGGTTGATTATTACAATTTTAAAATCACTGAAGGTGTATGTTACCTTGTTACAGTGAACAAGCTTAATTTTGCCTTTAAGAGGGATAGAAACAGTTTTGGTCAAACAGAATTTTATCAACTAAAACTTGTAAGTTCTCATTAAAAACCAACAGTATAATTCAAATATGCTTGAATGGTTGTAAACGATTAAGTTACAGGGCTGTTTTCATTTTTTTTTAAAGCAGGCTCTGTTAACACAGGAGGGCGCCCTCCAGACATCTCAAGGTTCAAACAAAAAAGGTGAATGTGATGTTTGGTAAAAAGATACTTGATAGAGATATCAACAAAAACAAGTAATAAAACATTTTGGTATATTTTCAAAAGAGGTGTAGGATTTTGAAATATTTTCTTTTATTAATTTTATTTATTCCCATTGGATATATTTACAAATATTTCTGCCGTTCCTAACCCGATTCTGATCAAACAAAGAAAATTCTGTCTTTAAAATTGTGTGCTCCTTCAAATTTTACAAAGTCTTTCATTACATTCACAACAAAAGTTTCTTGAAGCGTCCTCTAAACCGAAACTGAACTATCCCTTTAAGCAACGCTCGAAATTAGCACAGGCCCGATGGCCCGGGGCCACCAAAAATTGCTGTCGGGCCAGTAAAAAACTCATATTTCCAATGTTTGCTGGCCCGATCGGGCCACCAAATGTTGAAACAATTGTGCACAATATTATGGTTCTTATTGCAAATTTGATACCTCACAGATAATACTTGATTTGTGGTTTAAAAAGAGAGGAAAGAGGGATCAATAATGAACAGTTTTGTGCGATTTTTTCTTCTTCTGCCGACAGCTTAGAAAAGGCGCAAATTATTATAATTAGCATTATTTCTGCCCCATCCCCCATGTAAAATTTGTACAGCATGTTCCACTTGGGATAGGTAGAAGGAAACACATTACTTCTGTTATCAGTTCAGTTTGTATATAAAACTTGAATAAATAATAGGAAATATCAAGAATAATATTTGCTATACTTGCGGAAATAAGTTTAGAGAAATGTTGTCCGATTTGTAAAAGTTTAATTTGTGTTGTTTTCCATTCTGTTTATCCCCACATCCCCGTTTTGTGAATGGAGCTTTCCAATTCCAAATATGGAATGCAGTGAGTGTGCATGCATATTTACGTGAGCATAGAATGTTTACGATCAATTCATCAATGTTTGACACCAAAATTTCAACAACAAAAACCCACAATTTGAAAATATTTAATTTATGTGAGGTTTATAAACAATAATCCATGGAAAAGTGAGGTTAAAAGTCTGAAATGTGAGAGGATATTTGAATAATCGATCAAATTTGGTTCGCATGTAAAATTCAACATAGCCTATGTTGTGTGGATGGGTCTGCATTGTCTACGTCAATACCGCCGATGTTGTGACTGTGTCCGTAAGTTCACGAAGAATTTATAAATGTTTGACTAACAGTTTTACAAATATAGCACCACAATTTGAAAAATGTGTCATTCATGACAAGTTTCAAAACAATATTCTACGGAATTGTGAGATTAAAAGTCTGATATATAAGTACAAATTTCCATTATCAATCAAATTTGTTATGCATGTAAAACTCAACAAATCATGTTTGCCGTATTCGAAATCGGATACAGTATCATATGATCGGTGACTTGTCAATGTTTGCAGCCGATGAATCGGCGTTTTGACTTACAATTATTAGCTTAAAACACCACAATTTAAAAACATGTTATTTGTCTGAGATTTTCACATGACATTTACACAGAATGTTGAGGTCAAATTTGTATAATAACAGTGAATTTTCCACTTTTCCACAGTTTTGAATGTGCTATGAATTTTCTCATTTTTTCTTTTGTTTTTCTTTATTTTCTTCGGGCCAGTAGATTTTGGTTTCGGGCCACCAAAATTGGAAAAATACTAATTTTACTGGCCCGACCGGGCCACCAGCAAAAAAAGTTAATTTCGAGCGTTGCTTTAAGAAAGCTTCAGTAACTTAGCCCTTGAAATGCATAAATTAGCAATTAAGAATCCAAGAAATAATGTACACAGTAAACAAGCCTCAGTAAAAATACTTCTATTTTCCCATAGGGCTTTCAACCCATACAGTACAGTAGACTCCAGACGAATAGTTGAATGGAATTCCATTTGTTTACCACTCCAACCACTCGTACTAATTTAGCCCTTGAAATGCCCAATATTTAAAGAATCCAAGAAAATTAATCTACACAGTACTTAAACGAGCCTCAGTAAAAATACTTTCATTTTCCTATCTAGGGTTTTAAAACGTACAGTACGTATGTAACATTCATTTAGTTGAATGTAGTTGAATGGAATTGCATTTGTTTACCAGCCCAACAATAATATATCTCTTTAAATAATGATTAATGGGGGATGATACTTATTAACAATGCTTTAGCTTGAGGCTGCGATGAAACCAACCATGTACTCGTATTACATTTGTACTGCACACGTATTATCTTGCATGAATTGACGATATTTCAAATTCTATTGGGACATACAGTATTACTATGCACTGTATGCACCAAAAATATCCGCACAACAATGTAGCATGATGCTCTGGTGATTTTGCATACAATTTGTAATACCTGTATCATTGTACGTTCACCCTCGGGCCAGCTACATTTCCCGGAAAAAATCCCATAGAGGCTTGCTCATGTATGGCACATTAAACAAAAATTGTTTGTGGGACCGTATTTGCATAGTTTAGTTCCAAAAGGCGCTAAATCCACATTCCATACAAATTGTGTGAACGATATCAGTACATCAATTTAAGCTACATGTATGTAGCTATCCAAGAAATCTACATTTTTAAGACAAATTACACAATCAAAATGAATAAGTTCCATTTTAATAATTTTTTAAGTTTTAAAGTTGGACAAAGGAACCTGCTCTGGCTGCTTTTCTCCAAAGTTGAAAAAAGTGGTTTTAGCGCCTTTTGGAATTGAGCTCTTCATTTGTTTAGTGCTCCCAGATTCAAAGGTGACACAATTCAACGCTTCGAGGCCAGCCAGTTAATAGTGCTGCAACACTTTGTAACCTTGATTGTGAGATTTTAGCTTAGAGTTCAAGTGATCAATTAACATAAAAGGCTTTTCCGAAATGGAATTTTGAGACTTCAATAATACATTTTTACCGATATGCATGCCTCTACAAGTACAAATTTAAACACAAACAAAATTGAATAGCCCAGGAAAATAATATTATTAAGAAAATACCTTGCCCTAATTTGGAACATTTTGAAAACATTAAAATTTTCAATTTATATAATTTAGAATACTGTGATAAAAAAAATTGCCGTCAATGCCTTAAAATTTGCTTTATAGTCACAAAATCCTGTAAAAAATTCAAACATTTGTTCATACCATAATTGGATCGAAATTAAAGGGCAATGAAACAATGGCTTTCGGCTATTATTATCGTTTAGAGGGTGAACAGACATTTTATTTGATACATAACTTGGCAATTTTGGCCTCCTGGATCCCATGAAATCCTTACGTGAACATACCCACATTTTACTACTTCTTACGGCGGCAAAAGGTGATGGGAGCGGCCATGTTCTTGTAATTGCCCGACATGCTTTGCAAACTATGACGAGTGTGCTACGGGCCGAACAAAAAGCTTTTCACTGATTTACAGACTCGTCAAAGCATCTACGTACAAGTATTCAGACAATGGTCTCAATAGGTGGTATTGAAATGCATTAGTGCATATCACTGACCATAAGTCAGCACACACCTAATAATGGCGGCCTCCAGTGTTCGCATGAATAGTGGTAAACCCGATCGAGTTTTCACATATTTCTCCCAAAGCAGAAATCTGAGTCGGAGTTATGTTATATAAAATAAAAAGGCATATTACGATATATCAAGTAGGATAAACTCTATTCTTGAGTTGCATTTCCCTTTAATGGCTGGGTAAGTGACTTCACATTGTACTTGCCCACAAGTGTACTGGGGGGGGGGGGGGGGGGTGGGGGGTGTTTCACAAAATCCTAAGTTGAACTTAACTCTTAAGTTGGACTAAAACATTATGGAAAGCCATTTGTAGCCTTGAAATAAAATATATTTAAAAGCAAAAATGCAAGTATTTTAGACTTTCCATCAATTTTACATCAAAAACATGAAACCCCCTTGATAATAGAAAATACTAATGATTTTTATCAACATTTTATGCCTTTTAAAAGAAATGTTACAATATTGTTTCAAAGAAACTAACGGTTTTCCATAGTTTCTAAGTCCAACTTAGGATCTTGGTGAAACACCCCTCCATGTTTTGTATGCGATATCAGTAAGATAAAGACGAAAACAAATTAATTAACCCTTTAAGCTGCAAGTGAGTTTGGTCGATCCAGACGAACTGACTAGATCCCTTTAAAAAGACAATACTTTTTTTGTCTTTACTTTGTCTACAGGGGTACTGGTTTCGTACGCGATATCAGAAATAGGAAAAATTTAAGGTATTAATGAACCACTAAATTTGCAAGTGAGTTTTGTTGATCCAGACAAATTGACTACATAGATCCCTTTAACCCGTTCAGCGACCGATGCATTTTTCCTATAACATGTAATCTCCATAGACCACAGCCCACGAGACCCCTACAGAAATCTCAGCGTGTCGCAAGCCAGCAACTAGCTTGTAGCGTGCCGCTAGCTAGCGGCAAGCTAAGAGGCGATCTCTGCCCGAATTAAGCTTGCAAAATATATCCGCACGCTAAATGGCAGGCTTAAAATCTGCTGCATGATCACAACTTTGGCACAGTTCGCCTATTAAGCGTGCCGCATGCCAGCCGCCAGCCAGCCGCTAGCTTGCGGCACGCTAAGTAGGGGGAGTACCTGAATGGGTTAAAAAGCAAATACTTTTTTTCCTTTACTTTGTCTACAGCCAGGTGCGCACAATGGGTATCCCATTGAGTCAAATCTTATTTGTCAACACTTCTTTCCTGTCTCGAGTGTCTGGGTGATTTTCCTACTTTAGTTTCGTTTTCATGGCTTTAAATACCTAGTACAATTCCGTGTAAAGAATTTGTAAAATCAAGTTTTCTCATATTTTGACAATGTTCACACAAACACAAATCACACGTCCTTAAGTTAGGAATGTTGTTGCTAGCTACTTTAGTATAAAGTGATACAGCCCCTACAGAAATCTGAAGCGTGCCGCAAGCTAGCGGCTGGCTGGCGGCAACCTTAAAGGGACTTAGTAACATTGTCCAAATCCTCAAAATATAATTTTAATTATAGCGGTTCCCTTATACCTTGTTGTATTCGTATTAACAATAAAAACATGGGACAGGTTTCGGTTTTTCAAATTTCCCTTTCGTTACAAAGATATGTATGATTGAAGTATTCAGATAAGAAAAACTCCGGGCGAGTTTTTCTTCCGTGTACAAAGTGAGTGCAGTAAGTTACTGAATATCACTTTGCATTTTCGCTCATTACTTGGCCATACAATGTCCATTTGACTTGAAATTTGCACACAATACCCTGTGGACATATGAGATAAGAACAATATACATTGCATCAACCATTCATCACTTTTTGCACATGTCAACAAAGTTACTAGATCCCTTTAATAGGCTATCTCTGCCAACATTGTGAGTGTGCAGCAGATTTTAAGCGCGTCATTTAGCGCGCGGATATATTATAAATAAAATAAAAATTAAAAGTCAGGAAATTGCAAGAAAACCAAATGCTAAAGATAACCTCTGAAGGTGTGATATCCAACCGTGCCCTCACAGAATGAACCGACCGATTTATTAAAATAAATTGTTCAAAGTGACTAATTCTCATAAAGTGTCCTTGTACTCTGATAAATTTCCTAGAAGACCGCTGAGTAACCAGTGTTAAGCGTCAAGAGAGTGACACATTGTAACAATCCTGCACTTTAGGGGGATATATTATATTTGGTTGCTAGCTTCAACTCTAACCCTAACCCTAACCCTAACCCTAACCCTAAATTTGGTGGCTATATATACATTGTAGGTCAGATTTAGTGGCTATAAGTAAGATTTGGGGGCTATGGTTAGATTTAGTGGAGCCCTACAAGTTAGATTTATTGGATATGGTTAGATAATATGGACTATGGGCAGTATGAAAATTGAAATTAGCAACCAAAAATGATATATCCCCCTAAAGTGCAGGATTGCCTTGTCTACAATGTAGGTAGCTATCACAGAATGTCTGTTTGAGTGATCCATTAACTTTAATATCAGATTTTTCGAAGTATCCGAGTTTGGAAACTTTTGACTACAGTCGAAATGTCTTCCGGGACGCTTTTCAAAAATTAGCATCGGGCAACCAAACATTAATTGATCCAAATTTGACTTGCCCGAATGGGAAACCATTATTAGAGAATATACACTTGTTTATTTTGTCTATTTGTTTTTCTTACAAATTAAGCACTTCTCCAGATGCATCCTGAGAAAATCCAGCTAATATGAAAAGGATATAATTCTAAGGCATAATTTGTCTAATGAACAGGGACTCGGTTCATGAAAGGGTCTTAAAGGGACTTAGTAACATTGTCCAAATCCTCAAAATCAAATTTTAATTCTAGCGGTTCCCTCATACTTTGTTGTATTAGTATTAACAATAAAATCATGGGACAGGTTTCGGTTTTTCAAATTTCCCTTTCGTTACAAAGATATGTACGATCGAAGTATTCAGATAAGAAAAACTCCGGACGAGTTTTTCAACCCTGTACAAAGTGAGTGCAGTGAGTTAGTGAATATCACTTATTCCACTTTGCATTTTCGCTCATTACTCGGCCATGCAATGTCCATTTGACTTGAAATTTTCACACAATACCCTGTGGACATATGAGATAACGACAATATACATTGCATCAACCATTCATCACTTTTTGCACATGTCAACAAAGTTACTAGATCCCTTTAATAGAGATGACGTTTTCAGGTGCGGAGTTAGGGTGCAATTATCTCCACATTTCACACAGAGCGACTCAATAGCCGTTGGAAATTCAAAAGCTTTAGAGCCTGAACGCTAAGTCAACTTTAAAGTGTAAGTGTACATTGTAAGTTACATATAATATGTGTTTACACAAGCAGTTTACCAGATGGCCGAATGTTTTTAGAAATTGCTACGTTCACTTTCATGGTTATATAGAATGACGGTAGTAAACAATACTAGGTAGAGCAAATAGCAGCCACACTCCATACCATTTGCTATTATATATTTTCCTAAATATCAATTTATACATGTAAATGTAAGTCACATTCGTCCACGTTTGGTGTTTGGTAGGGAGATTTTCAATTTTGGGGTTCAGAATCGTGCAATCTGGTGCACTGAGATTTTTAACCCTATTAATAAGAATCTGGAGTAAGAGGATTCCATTTAGCATTTACACATACTAAAACAGGCTCTGGGTAAAATTTTTTATCATTACCAGCAAGCAGAGAGGATTATTTGAAAGGGATAAGTAATGATTTTATTTTACTAAATTTCAGAATCACTTTGCTTTGGAAGGAATACATTCTGGATATAATTAAATTTTACAAACGTTCATCATCCAATCTCCAACATTCGATGAACTGCAAAGTTTATATTTTACCGTCCTACAAATTAAATTATTTACATGCATTAAAAGTAATGCAAAAAAACATTTTGCCCAATTTCACCATCATAGTCAATATTTCGAGGGAGAAAGGTTATTTATAACAATCCGCAAAACTTGTTTTTATTGACTTTTTAGGTAGCTTAATATGATAGTTTTAGTTCAAATGTTCAATGTTCATTATATAGCGTTTTTATTGTTCGTTCGCACGTTATTGCTTAAATGATTGATATTTTCCATTAATATTTGCTTTCTGCTTTAACGAAATATTGTAAGACCTTTAACTTCACGGAGTAGGGCTATTTGCTTTGAAAAAACTAATGTTTGCTTTGAAAATAATGGACAAAAATTTGTAATATTTTGCATAACAGCTGCAAATAATTACACAGACAGAAAGTAATTAAACGCCTTAATTGAAATTATATAAATTCATCAACATAATTATTATAAGGCAATTAATTTGTTTGAGGTCCTTGCAATGAGTATAGTGTTACATGTATGTAGCCAGGGGGTGTTTCACAAAGATTCTAAGTTGACTAATATCTCTAAGTTGGACCTAAATATTATGGAAAGCCATTTGTAGCCTTGGAATACAATATATTAAATTTTACATCAAGAAAATGAAATCTCCTTGATAATAGAAAATAGTAATGCCTTAAATCAACATTTTATGCCTTTGAAAAAGGATTTGCACCACAATTTTTCAAAAAAACAACGGCTTTCCATAATTGTTAAGTCCAACTTAGAGTTAAGTTCAACTTAACTTAAAAGATCTTTGTGAAACACTCCCCCCCCCCCCCCTGTTTGCCCATTTAGTCATTTATTGTATTTGACTTCGTATAACAGTGACAGATGCTGTAAACAAAGCCGAGATGAATTCGTCATACTGAATGGCATCAGGTATTTTTTTGTTTATCGTAACGATCAATAAAAATGATGAAATACATGTACCATATTGGATGGCCGGTGATGCAATGACGTAGTGTGGTTCAACCGATTAGGGGAGGGGCACAACATGAATGTTTAGGGGCACTCCTTGTGTATTTCTTTATTTTTACACAGATCTGTTCCCTTATGCAGGGCTCGACACTCACACTGGCCCGCTGGCCCGGGGCCAGTGAAATTGCACTTTGGGCCAGCAAAAATGTATTTTAAAGTAATATTTTGGTGGCCCGATCGGGCAAGCAGATTTTCAACCTGACATTGACAAAATGAGAAAAATCTTGTTTTCTTCTATGTCATGCTTCATCTATAATCAAAGGGAATAGGAAAGAGTGATATTGAATAGTAAAATGTTTACTCATTAAATAACATTGTTGGGGCCAGTAATTTTTCTTTCGGGCCACCAGAATAGGGGAATAAGTTATTTTACTGGCCCAATCAGGCCACTGAGAAAAAAGTTGAGTGTGGAGTCTTGCCTTATGTTATAATTGTTTTGTCAAATTATTGGGGGGCCTGTGTGCCCCCCCCCCCCCCCCTCGTAGCTGGGGTGTGTCGTCACTGACGGTGACGCCCACAAGTTAAATTAAATATTTTGCTACATTGTCTCATCAAAATTCATCCATTTTATTGTATCCACATTTGAATTGATTGTAATTGTGTTGAGGGCACGTGCCACATACCAAAGCTGGTTGGTATCATTGCAATATTAAAGGGGTAATTTAGTTTTGGTAGAGAGGGCGCTGCACATCACAATTTTTTTGTGAGGTAATGAAAAACTGAGTGTCGAATTTGAGAGAACATGCAATTTTAATGGCAGTATAAACTTTATTTGGTCAAAATCGGTCCAGAAACGGCTGAAATATCAATCTGATCTTATAATTATTTGGGGCCCAAATAATTAGATGAATTTTTCAAAAAATTCAAAAAATGCATACACTTTTTCAAAAAATTTTAAAAGCGTTTTTTAAATAGTTGTTGATGATCTCTCTATTTAATCATGATTTTGATAAAACATCACATGAATAATTTTGTATGAAAAATGCTTAAAACCAATGCCTTTTTAGAGAGCGCCCTCTTGTGTTTTAATGGCTCTTTTTTTTAATGATAATGGGCTTTTTACTTAGTCGTTTATAATTTTGTATACCTTTCGAGCATGGTGGAGTTATAACTATTAGTTTATAATGTTACTGTCCAGGTTTGGTTACTAAAGTTCACCCTTACCAAAACTGTACTACCCCTTTAAATTGTCTATAACATTTATTCTATCCGACTCGATTTTGCAATCATTTAATTAATGTATGTTCATCTTCAACATCCTGTTAAAAATCACCAGGTTTTCCTCACCTTTTTAAATTAGTTATTCCGATCGACAAGTTAGACGTAAAGGTATTTGTATTAATGTATCTATGTAAACACATTAACATTTTATAAAAAGTATTGTGACGTATTTGGACAAAAACTAATGCCTACGTGTGCAAACAAAATCTTAACACCTTCTAGAGAAAAATCAAACACTAATATGGCGGGGAAATCCTATAAAAGCATTCGATTTAGAGAGAAAGTTTCACTCAGAATTGGTGGGCCATTTATCGCAGGTATTTTGCTCAACTTGGCGAGAGCTAGCATACTCCGGACTCCGAAGTCACCCAGATTCATAAAGTAAGTGATATTCATTGTACTGAATGTATCTTTTTCTTTTTAATCATAATTATCATTTGTTTAAATCATATTTAGTGATTGTCTTTTAATACTACGATGCATCACTGATACTACTTTTAATTGCTTTAGACTTGCGCTTATAATTATCATTATAATGTATTCATTAAAATTCAGTTTGAATCACTGCAACAAAATCACACCCCGTCAAATTTCACAAATTTCACAATTATCTTCTGCTTAAAATATTTGTATCTAGATTCAGTGAAAAATGATTTCGTTATAAAAAATGTAAAGTGAAAAAGAGTTTAACACATTTGTTTTAATTTTTATCAGACATGAAAAGTCCTGTTCATAAAAAAAGCTGATTTTTGTTGTTGAGAACTACTGTGAGGGAGCGAAGCGACCGAGCGGGGGGAGGGTGTGGGAGGGGGGTGTCTCCCCTCCCACGGTAGGGAGATTTTTCAATTTTGGGGTTCAGAATCGTGCAATCTGGTGCATTCTGTGGTGAGTAAGAGGATTCCATTTAGCATACTAAAACAGGCTCTGGGTAAACATTTTGATCATTACCAGCAAGCAAAGAGGATTATTTGAAGAAAAAAAGAAAGAAAAAAAATAGAAACATTTTATCTATTTTTTTTTTTTTTGTCCAATGGCAGAGTAGACTTATAAATAGCATATTTTGAAATCAAATTTTACAACTATGAGAGCATTCGAAAGGGAATGATTCTCATTTCACATGTTTTATTCAATGAACTTTCAAATGGAATTCAAATGGAATTAAAAACAACCAATTTAGTGTCAAGGGGTATTTTGGGAAGTAATTTACTCAAGTGTACCTTTAATTATTCAAATTCGAAACATAAAATTATAATGTAATCAGATGTTTTAATCAATTTGAGTAAAATTCTGACTTTATATGATAATCTTAATCCAAGAACCAAGCTTGGAGCAGCAACCACAAATATAGTGCGATTCATTAATTTATTCTGAATTTTGATTTTACAGAATCTATACAAGAGCGTTTGAAGCTAGGACAAATGCCCCCAAATAATTGCACGTACTTGAAATAGAAACTAACAAATAATTGGGCTGCACATTTTGAATAGAAATTGAGAAATTAATAAATAATTAATGTTCAAATTTTGCAATATCCGCTTACAGTAAGTATATTTCTTACTTGATGTTTTATTGAGCATTTTATTCAGAATTTGTATTTCATTGGTACCAGCACATTTAAAGTTAGGACCAATGCCCACAAATAATTAGGCCGCATAGTCTAGTGAGGAATAAATTAATAATTCTTCTTTTATTTGTTCTTCTTGTAACATCTGCTTCCATTTCCAACATTGTATTTCTTACTTGTAAATCATAGATTTTATTCTGAATCAATCAATTAAATCAGTATGAGAAAATGTTTTTAAAAAAAGAGAAAAAAAGGCCTATAAGATGGGTTGAGCTTAGCTTTTAATAGCAGGAATTAAAGTTAGCTCTGATTCGAAAATCAGATGCGCGATGCCATCTAGGAGACACATTTTCCATAGAATTCAACACAATTATGTTATTCTGAATTTTCACAGGAAATACTACATGTATGTAAATGACGTTGTTGGGAGATACAGACCTACATTTATATGACCCAGTTCACAATAACTTAAATTACATGATTGAAGCATCCTAAACAAATCAAAGTAAAATATAGCTTCAATCAAGAGTGATAGCTCATCAATATTTATATTGCGCCATGAATCTAGAATTTCTATTTCAAGGTGCATTATACTGTACATTATTACCCTGGCTGTAGTCTGTAGTCGCAGGGAGCTAGCTGCCTTGCAGGCATATCTATCAAGCATTTCAGGGAATAAATTCCTGGCAGGTACCCATGTTCTATGTACTACACCTGGGTTCAGACCAGCAAGTGTGGATTAAGTGTCTTCCTGAAGGACACACATGCCCCTGTTGGGAATCAAACCCACGACCCTTGTATTCAAAGACAAAGGCCTGAACCATTACACCATGACACTCCCATTATTGCCAAGTATTACATAGATGGATAAACACTCAAAAACACTTTTTACAATAATGCACGCACAAACAGGTACAAACACACACATGATGCAAGCCTCTACACTAACTATTATTGTACATACTGGGACCATTTGGGCAAGTCAAATCATTACTTTTCAAAAGTTACTTGCCCGAACAGAAAGTTTCCTTGGCCACTTACATTGTACTTCTAGATGAGATTTTCCCATTTAAGAAATTATGATTCTCTTTCATAGTTGACCGATAATTGAGTTGCCAATGCCAGATCGGGCAACCAAACCAGGCCATTTATGAAATTTTACTTGCCCGACATACATTTTCACTTGCCCCGGGCAATAGGGCAATGGCAAGTGGCTAGCCCTGCATAATGCAAGCACCGTTTGTGCTCCTTGATTTCAATAACATGTTTTTCTCTGTGGATTGAAGAAGTCTTACATTTTTAATGTGGCTTATTTCCCCACCCCCCCCCCCCCCCACACAAAAACAAACCTCATAAACATGTCACGCTCACAACAGCTGTCGAATAAATAACAGAGAAACTTAACTAGAAAATAAGATATCAAGTAATGTAGGTTGATATCCAATTTTAATGCTGTGTGCTTCTTTGATTTTTTTTCTAACAAGAGGAAATCATTTGAACTTCATCATTGTAAAGTGTGTTTTTTTTCGTGTTTAACTACTCTAGAATGGCTTTTGTGTGTATTGTTTGACCAGTGCAAAAACGCGACCTTGGCACTCAAGGAGTTAATATGGAGCACAGTAGAGCCTGGTAAATAGACACACCTTCTATAAAGGGATCTGGGGGTGTTTTCACGAAGACTTTTTAAGTCCATCTTAGTGTTAAGTCCAACTTAGGATCTTTGTGAAACACCCCCCTTGGAATCTATGCTAATACATGTTTTAAAAAAATAAATAAATAAAATAAATTTAAAAAGAGCTGTTTCAAATAATATTATGGAAATAATTCTGTGATCTCTACTGAGTGATGAGTGAAGATTACATGGCCAAGTAAAGAGCAAAAATGGGAAGCGCTATTTGCTAACTCAAATCCATCCAGTTTGATGTACATGTAATAATCCCCAACTTAAAAGCAAAAAGGAAAATCAGACAGCGCAAGGCTGGTTTCGTACTTTTATAATTAAGAGGAAAACAACTAAATACTAGAGATGCAAATTATGAGATCTAGGTCAATTCAAAGTTTTTACTAAATCCCTTTTTAGTTTAAAGGGTACCACCACCCAAAAATAATATTCTTATTAAAGAAAGGTAACATATTTAGTATTCCATTCCATCAACAAGTTCACAAAAATATGTTTCCAGAAAAAAAGAAAAACAATTGGAAACGCATCAACATTCTAAAGCATGCGTTCATGCGGTCTGAATTACGCAGACTGCTATGTGTGCGGTGAATTGCAATGCATGCAGAGCGAACGAATCGCCCGGGAATCTATTGTTTACAAACGTGCGCGTGAATAGCTGCATTGGCGCACTCGCAAATGGTTGGCCCGTATGGAACCAGTAAATAGCAGTGGTTCCGTAAGTGGTGGAAATTAATTGCTTTGTTTATGAATTACACAACCCTTTGCAAAATGTTGGGTATCTATTTGATATCACAAAACGGTAACAAAACATATAATAATGTGTTGTTCTTTGCCTGGTGGTCCCCTTTAATGCATTAATTATCCTCTTAAGGCATGTGGGCTGATAAATCAAGAGCTATGAAAAACAAGTTCTTTCAAATGTCAAATGGATGAAAATTATTAAAGGGGTAGTACAGTTTTGGTAAGGCTAACACATTTAGTAACCAAAACCTGCACAATAAAATTACTAACTAATAGTTATAACTCCACCATGCTCGAAAGGTATAGAAAATTACAAATGACTAAGTAAAAAGCCTGTTTTCATTCAAAAAGAGCCATTCAAACACAAGAGGGCGCTCTCTAAGAAAGCATTGGTTTTAACCATTTTTCATACAAAATTGAAATAATGATTAAATAGAAAGATCATCAACAACTATTTAAAAATATCTTTTGAACATTTTGAAAAAGTGTATATAAAAGTAATTTTTTAATTTTTAAAAAAATCATCAAATAAATCTGAGCCCCAGATTCATTCCAATAGGATATATATATTTCAGCCATTTCTGAACCGATTTTACACTCAGTTTTTCATCATCTCACACACAAATTATTTTGTGCAGCGCCTTCTATACCAAAACTGAACTACCCCGATAATATTGATTGCAAATATTCAATCAATTTTATTTAACTGTCTAACAAAAATTCTTTCTTGGAATGTATTATGCATAACTCTGTGAGATCATGATGGAAATTTTGCTGCCAGAATGTACTTTAAAGGGTACCACCACCCAAAAATAATATTCTTATAAATGAAAGGTAACATCTTTAGTAGTCCATTCCACCAAGAAGTTCAGAAAAATATGTTTCCAGAAAAAAATTATATAATTGGAAAACGTGTCACCATTCTAAAGCATGCGTTCATGGGTCTGCATATATACGAAGACTACCTTTGTACGAATCGTCCGGGATTCTATTGTCTCCAAACGTATGCGTGATCGAATTGGCGCACTCTCAGGCGTTCGGCGCACTACTGTTTTAAATTCAAGTCTGGATTTCTTACTTGGAACACACACGACCAGCCCATTCATTATGCAGAACTCTGTGAGATTGAGATGGCGATTCTGCCGACTGTTGCTAAACTTGATGAATGATTTTAAATAAGATTGATAACGTGCACATACCACTAGACCTAGGCTACACTAAAGTTGCAGGTCAGAGGTTCAAATCCTAAGATTGTAATTTAAGTCTATCTTATCTGGAAAGCACACGGACCAGCCCATTCATAATGCAGAACTCTGAGTTACACTAAAGTGTCGGGTCAGAGGTTCAAAGCCTAAGATTGTAATTTAAGTCTATCTTACCTGGAAAGCACACGACCAGCCTGTTCATGATGCAGAACTTTGTGAGATCAAGATGGCAATTCTGCCCACTCTTGCTAAACTTGATAAGATTGATAATGTGCACATACCACTAGACCTACACTAAAGTAGCAGGTCACAGGTTCAAACCACAGTTAAGTAATTTAAAAAGCCAATCTTACCTGGAAAGCACACGACCAGCCCGTTCATGATGCAGAACTCGGTGAGATCGAGATGGAGGTTCTGCAAACTGTTGCAAAACTCGATCGTGGCATCGATCAGGTCGCCCCACCCTAGTTGTTTGCACTCGGGTCCGGTCAGAACAACCTTGGTCGTGAACTTCAGCATCGGAAATGATTCCTGGGATCTGAGATAGAATCAGGGTCAAAGAAAAAGATTGTACACGATCAGATTTTGATTTTGTGACTTGTGTAAACCATGGTCTACATCTACGGAGTGCTGCTCCTAGACAAGTAAAACAATTTCTAATTTCTAATGATATGACTGTTAGTGCTTGCTAACCAGCGGGAGATAGCATTTGGGTGAAAGAAAAAGATTGTTCAAGATTAATGATCAGTTCTATGGGTTTAATGAATTAAATCTAAATATCTGGTTAACATGGAAAAGACTCAAAGATAGGTCAATGATTCCCCAGAATTCTAGCCGTTTGCACTCGGGTTCAGTCAAGCACACCTTCCTTGTGAACTTCCAACATTAGAAATGATTCCTTGGATCTGAGATAGCATTTGGGTGAAAGAAAAAGATTGTTCAAGATAAATAGTTCTAAGTGTTTAATGAATTAAATCTAAAGATCAGATTATCATGTATGCTACAGACTCAAATAGAACTAGATGCAGTGCACTCAGGGAGTGCACACTTCAGCAAACACTCAAATTTTGATGTTTGCGTGACCTTGAATTTGCACTTTGTCTTTTGACCTTGAAAATTTAATGGGTTATATTCTAGATGAACACGAAGCTTCTACGAAAACATTGTTTGAGATATCTGTGAAATTGTGCGCAGGTGACGAACAAACAAACAAACAAACGGGACCGAAAACATAACCTCCTCCAACTTCGTTGGCGGAGGTAATTAACTGATTCCCAGAATCCTAGCCGTTTGCACTCAGGCCCCGTCAAACACACCTTCTTCGTGCATATCAATATTGGAAATTATTCAGGACTGGGATAAAATAAGGCAAAAGAAAAATATTATAATATTCGTAGATCCAAATATCAGTTCAAACGTTCATACTATAAGTACTGACAGAGAAGTACAACATTGCTTTTTAAAAAGGTCTCTGGTCTTTAGAAGCCAAATCTAAGTCAAGCAGAACTTGTTTGTTAATTTGATCATTGTGTAAAAAATTCATACAATGGCAAAAGTGTGCCTTCTCCACAATTATAGGCCCAACCCTTTGGAACAAGCTCCCCCATCATATTCAAGATGCCCCCACAGTAGATATATTTAAATCACTTCTTAAAACTTACCTGTTCAACCAACCGTAGAATTGTTTGTCAAGCACATGTTGTATGTCTTAGTTTTAAATATTACATTGTGATAATTGGTTATTTTTTATAGTATTTATACTTAAAATATTGTTTTTTTGTTTTTTTTTCCGGGCGCACACCGTATTAGTTGTATTATTTTCCGTTCTGCGCTTAGAAACATCAGTATGAAGCACCGAGCTGTAAGAGAGTCTGAAGACATTTAGATCCCTGAAATATGCTTGTTGTACAGCGGAAACAAACTGAACCCAGTGATACATGTTGTAGCTAAATCAAAAGATACCAATCAGGCAATTGTTAACTTCTCAACCGATCTTTAGAGAGGGCAATTCGAGTGGTGACCGCCTGAACCCACGGATAGACTACCACCTCAATATCAAATTAGTCCTACATACTAGAAGATCTATACAAACATCTTTGCAATGCTGTGACTAACCTGTACGAGAGTCTGAAGACATTAAGATCCATGAACGATGCTTTTAGGAGGGCCATTTGGTCTTGGAGCGGTAGCTGCCGGAATCCGGGTATAGACTTGGCCCATTTGACGATCATGTACAGCTCCTGGTAGCCGCCTTGCATGAGGTCCTGGACGGTGAAACCGCGAATGGAGTAGGACGGTGGCGCGAAGTCGCCGGGCGAAGGGGGCATGAGCTCCGGGGGCATACCCATCATATTGGGCCCATCAGGCCTTCCAACTGGCACTGTTGAAAAGAGATGGAATAATGAAAATGGTGATGTGATGATGATTCAAAGAGGAGAGAACACAGATGAGTGAAGCTTGCATGACCCAAAGATCTTAAACGGGTGATTATTTAAAGGTTTAATTAATGATAATCATGGTCAGTGCTCTAAATTAGCATCTTAGGCCCGCTGGCCCGGGGCCACCAAAAATTAGCTCCGGGCCACCAAATTTCATTGATCCTAAATTCTACTGGCCCGTTTGGGCAACCAAATTTAACAGAATTTGTTCTGTTATGTTATGTAGGAAATATACGGGGGCCGAGGGCGATTTTGCCCCCTAATTTTCAAAATAGCCCCCAGAAATCAGTAGGTAGCCCCTAAATAGGGTATTATGTGAAAAATTTCTGGATATCCATCAAATTGGAAAAGTAGCCCCTATTCCAGCATTGGGCCAGACTGTGCATGATCTAGACAATGCATGGGGATGCAAGGTTCACAGCAGTGCCAGCCATGCATTATCTACATGTATGTACTCTGTGTTTCAAGAAAATTGTGGGTACAGTGTTTATATTCTAGATGTGCATGTGAGGGAGTATTGCACTGCACATACCCATTGTGCCGTCAGGAATCGCATGCGGCTGTGCATCAATCAGGGCCTTCACAGTCAGCCGCCACGGTTCCACATCGGCACCCGTGACGTCGTCGTACATCGACGCAATCAACGAGTTGCTATGGCTAACACTACCCATACTGCCCATCGGTGAGTTGACGGACCCAGAATCAGAGTGCTGCGAGTCTTGGCTGTACTGTGTGTCCGTCGATTCGCTGCGAAGCTTCTTGTTTTTCGGTTTACCACCGGGGAGACGGTCTTCTCGCACCGCTAAAGTTAGACGAAATCAGCAAACAAAACGTTAAAAGTCACAAGTAAGAACTTACGTCACTAAGAATATTTTGAAAAGGCAAATTTAGACAAAAACACTACATTAAACTTGGCGAAATGAACAACAAATTATTTCATAACATAATCATGAATCACGGGATTTAAATAACAGTCTGAAAGTCAATTATTATTTATATTATTACTCAAACTTTTTGCGAGTGTAACTGTAACATGCAAGTCATAACTACGATCTACGACTTAATTACGAGGAACATTTCTGATTCAAGCCAAGCCCAAGGGCTCTTTTTTTTTAGTTTGTAGGTATTTCGGAAATAAATCAACTCGGTCAAGGCTAATCAATGCACGACAATCACGTATGGTAGGTGTACTACACATCGGCACTGTTTTTAATATCGGCACCCCGCGTAATATTTGTTTTTGCGCGTGTTGTAACAAATCGCGCATGAGATGATGCGCGCTACCATTAGAAACTGAACTGGTCGAAATTTTGAGGAGAAATAATGCGTAGATCGTCCGCTACGAGTAATACAAGTAAATACGATAAATAATACCAACATCGCACAAGAAATTTTGAGTTGCGTGCATTGTCAATGAGGGTTGAGGGGGTGCCGGTATTAAAAACACTTCGAACTCATGAAGCCAAAAAACAACGCGCGCGTTCGAAGGCGATATCTCAAAATATAATTAATATATCGCAAATCTGATCATCGCATCGGAATCTGCACTATTTTCTCAATATGTGAGTACAATTTCAAGAAATTTGAATGATTTTTAAGTCTTAAACTGTCGGAAATGTTTTAGGGTGCCGTTGCGGGGGTCACTCAATCATACATGACAAAAATTACAATTTGTATTCCCTGGACCTGGACCTGATCTCTTGTCTTGATTGATTCATGATTGCGTTAATAATTAATATATTATATAGTTACATATCGGCATACAGCTAATTACCATTATTTTAATTACAATAATAATAGATACTGGAGTCTAGAGACTAGAATATATTGCCTGCCGATAGGCATGATGTTGCTCAGATGCCCACTAATTTTATGCTGATTAAAATTAAAACATGAATATAAAATGCCCAATCAAAACTTTTGTTACTTTTTGTTCTGAATCTGAGTGATTCTCAGACTCAGAGTGAGACCGAGTAACTTACCATCCGTTTTCATTCCAACGATTAAACACTTCTGAAAGCGACAAAACTGGCAGCTGTTGCGACTAGCTTTGTTAATTTCACAGCATCCTTCTAAGTTTGGCGGACCCCTGCATGAGTACTGTAACTGTTTTTGCACAGTCCGCTTAAAAAATCCTTTACAACCCTCACACGAAAATACTGAATAGTGAAAACCCGTGCCGCGGTCCCCGCACACCAGACACGGCCGCTCGGCCTCGGGGCCCAGTTCGCCCAGCGGGCAGCTTGTCCCTGGTGTGACTGGCGAATCATTGAACTGCTGTTGCGACGGAGACGTCGACGAAGAGAGTGAATTTGGACTGGAACAGGCGTTATTTGTAGACATCATGTATTCGACCTCTCGACTGGATTCTGGGGAGTAGTGCCCGCCGTCTCCGACACTCGTGCAGCTTTCCATGGGCGAAACATCCATATTCAGTAATTCCAATTAAATTCCCTAAATTGCGAGTTTCAACATTACTCCTGCGCTGAACATGGCTAGCTAGCTCAAGGTTGATTGATATGATGATGTTGTGCGCGCGTACGGTATCGTGTACCGCGGTATCGTACCTTACACGCGTTATATGCATGAATTGAATTAATAATTGAAGTTAGAGACTATTATTTCGTTGTAACTCACTGAGCTGTACCTGTGTGTGTGTGTTTTGCAAGAGGCTTTCAAATACGATATTAGCAACTCGGTTATAACGATCCTACACATGCACAGTACACTCTTAAATTGGCAATATGTACTACATATCAGAATCTTCAGCTGCATCTGCTCAGCCTATCAAACCTGTCTACAACCCCCACCCCCCCCCCCCCCCCCCTTAGCAAAAAGCTAGATCCGCCCCCTGTCAAGATGCATTGTTTGGTCGTAACAAGCGCACGGATTATCATTGAAAAGAGTAAAAAATTGAAAGATAACTGTAATTTATTATAATGTAATTAATACTCAGGTAAATAGTACTCCGCGCAAATGTTGAGAAACTAACAGGCTGTTCAAACATCACATAGAAGGACGCGATTTTATGATACTAATAATTGTTTCAATAAATGTTTACTCTTTTGTACACATATAATTATCATTATTTATGACGGAGTTGATGCCTTGGTCGCTCAAGCGCTAATTTTGTGGTCGCTGTACACAGATGTATGTGCGTCGGGACCCAAATATACGGTGGTCGCTGGTCGCGTTAGGCAGGTGGTCGCATTACGCAGGTCGCTTAACACATGATTTCTCAGGGGGGACCAGAGAGCGGTCGTTATGAGCAGGTGGTCGCTATAGACAGGTGGTCGCATTAGCAGGTTTGATTGTACTAATGACTACTCTAAGAAAATGTATGCCGGGGTCGCAGTAATTATTTTATTTCTATTTGGGATTAGTCTTGGAGGAAGGGGAAAGCCCAAAAGCCCAAAAGGAAACAAAACTACTCACTAAATAAAAAAGGAAATTGAGGTTTGAAGTTGATTGTAGTCCACGATTATTAGTAACAATCGTGGACTACAATATCTATCAAACACGTCACATGAAATTCTACTTCGTATGGCCTAATGAATCGGAATCAGGTAGGACGCACATCTGTTGCGGCCGAAATAGCACCACATTTTTGTAGACAATAGGTTTTCTATTGATATGCAAATGAGCTCTCGCTCCCCCGTGTATATATACGCCGCGGTTTCGCGACAACGCCATTGTATATTTGTGTGTAGCCGAGTAGCACCGATTATTCTACACGCTCGTCTGGGTGAATCCTCGTCTTCAACTCAAGCCTTTTCTACTACTAGCTAACATATACGCCGGCTTGAAGTTACACTTTCACCGCATACCTACCAGCACACCCTAATGCGCCGTCAGGCGACCGGGTGGATAGGCCTGTATGCCCCGCGAGGGGACCAGGTTTACTATCAGCTGAAGCTCCCTATTTTGCCATCAGGCGGCCGGGGAGAGACGGCCAACCGCTACCTGTATGCCCCGTCAGGGGACCAGGTGAGAATCTGTACGTCAAAATCGGCCATCGAATACACCAGCTGATGATGCCTGGATCTACCCGTCGCTGATGCTGGATCTACCCGTCGCTGGGTGCTGGATTTACCCACCTCTGATGATAGGTCTACCCGCTGCTGGAACCGGAGTACGGGGCCTTAGCCGATCGAGACACCAGGTGCTTGGATGGAGATGGGGCCGACATGAGCATCTACCTTATTGTTATTAAGGCCAGCATGTACACAGCTCCCTTTGAGGTAGAGCCATGAAGCCGCTTTGGGCCACTTTCGATTGAGCCGGCTACTGTATTAGCCTAGGCTGTATATTGGTATGAGAAGCCATGGAATGGCTACTAGATGAGGGTTATCTGAGATATATCCCGGCCTGAAATAAGGCGATGTTATATACATGTACATGCATGTGGACTCGAATGGGCTCTTTCATTCGGTGTGATTTTTATCCCACACACCATAGTTATCGGACCGAAAGGAATAATGGTAATGTATTTGATGTTACATGATGTTACATGCCATGTTACAACCCCACTTGGTCGATGTGTGATCAGATGGTTCTATGAACCGGGGCCCATATCCACGGTATACTCGCGGCAAGTGGCCGCTGCAGTCGTGAGATAGAGACCGTTCGAGTCTATACGGATTGGGAATGGTCGTGGATGATCATACTACATTATGGCCATTTGTGCCTGATTGGAATTGGTTATTCTAGAACCGATAATGAAACTACATAGTGCCTTACTTTATATACTGGCTATGCCCAACTTACACATGGTGGTGTAATGGATGAATTTTAGAACGGCCATGTACTTAATATTTACAGTTTGACGCATTTGCGCTGACCATTTTACGGCTAGTTCTGTCGACTTGTGTATACCGTGAGATGCAGGGCGCACCAATCATGGTGTCGACCTTTGAATGGGCACAGGATATCAGTTTTGCCCTATTTGCCGGGCGCCAGTGTTTTCGGTATCGGAAACTGAATTTTAGCCAACCAGCCAGCTTGGCTGTCGGGGTTTTAAAACGATATGACTATACTGGCATGTATACGTGCTGAAAGGTATCTGATTATACCCGAACCTGAATTTTAGCCCAGCCGCCATCTTGATTATCATGTTTTCGTTTAAACATTACTGTCATGGGAAATGCGGTATATGACCACCACAAGTTATTAGGTGATTTGGTATGCGGTTCAGTATTCATTTTATGCACCAAGATTTAATTTGGTGCTATCATCGTTACCGTCGTTCAGCTTAACGACGCTCCATCCTCTGATTAGTCATTTGTTGACATGTCGACCATTTCAAGGAGCCTTTATTTGGGCGGATCGTGGTATGTCCACGCGGATTATGACGGGTCATTTGTTTGGCTTGAAGACGGTTATTTTTGCTCGTCTAAATTGTAAGAGGAATTACAATACAAGGGCGTTTGGCTGTGAGCCAATGCCCCGCCCTGGGCGCGTGTCAGTATATTGCTCGCTTTTTGGCGCACGTAGCCATGGATACTTGCTTTTGAGTGTTATCAATGGGGCGCCTCTTAGTGTGAATGCAAAAGCTCCCGGCCCAGTCTGTGCGGTCTTGATGTTCGTGCAGTTGTATTGTGTGAAGGTGTACAGTTTTATCTCCGGTCATCCGTGCCTAGTTTCACGATATGAGTACAGGGGTCCTCCCCTTTTATCGCATCATGTAAATTGTTCTCATGTCTTAGTGGAATTACGCACTATTCTTATGCCTTTTTGACTTTGCCAGAATTAGGCAAGCCATTGTCAAGGATAAACCGGACGTTTTTCATTACCAAACAATGCAAAGTAAAGCCGTCTAAGTGGTTCCGGATAGGATACCTCTCTGAAGACAGTCCCAGTACGGCTGAGAGCTCATGTTATAGTGGCAAGACATAATGGTGGACCCGTCTGACTTAACCTTATGATGAAGCGATGGCGTGCTAAGCACGACACATTCCACCCGCATTTGTCTTATAGTTGTCGCACTCCAGGGTAGTTCATCAGGCGAGAAGATTATCACCATACCACTCCTTTTGTTCGTGTTGCTTCGCCCTGTTATGTGTTCCAATTTGAAAGGATGTATATCCGAGTAGGTGGATATTTTAGTTTGAGAACACATCATTATTCGTTCTGCATGACTACAGTATCGTTCACTTCTATAGCGATACAAAGTGGACATGAGTGAACAATGTTCAAGGTGTGAACATACTTTGTTGCCCCTATATCATAGGTTGCGACAATTGACAGTCGGATCTGAACAATGCGTTCTGTTTAGGCACGGCAATGCCGACACGTATCTGTGTTGACGGTTGTGTGTTATCGTCCCGCTACAATGAATTGAGTGTTGCAGTATTTTATTCATACTGACGTTGACGGAGATTCGGCAGTCGTTCGGGCGAATCAATTTGCGGAACTAGGTTATTTGCCGTGATCTATTGATTGGCGTTTTTGACGCCAGGTGATCGATCTATTATATATAGTATATGGCATTATCGTGATTCAATGCCCTAGTCGTTACGCCTACGTAATTTGTTTGGGGCGTGTTCATATCGGAACTAGCGCCTTATGATCCATTCTTTAGAAGTACTGCACAATCATGTGTCAATGTGCGTTTCAGCATTGGTCAGTCGTACGTGCGGACAGAAGCTGGTTTGAATACTTTTCGAATTGTTTTTGCAAAGGAAGCGTATACATTCGATTTCCTTGGCATGGTTGACGCATTACACGTGACAGGTGTAGCTTTCGGATACTGGTTTATCTCGGGGTTACTACAATATCTTACGTTAGTTTGTTTTGAGTGATCGCTGGGCTCGTTCCGGGTCGGATGGCACAGGTTATTGATTATACACTCTTGATTAAGACCGCTTTGGTATAACGGTCGTGTGTACCTTTGTATAAGGTACTTTAGAAGCAACACACTTGGAAAAACCTCGAGTGACTTTCGTTGTTGTTGTTTTTTTTCGAAATTGGTAATTCGGACCGCAGGTACGACTTTCATATTGGGCGCCGGTATAGCATTATCTGCATTTTAATTTAAGCCCCATCGGTGTGCATCAGCATAGGCCATCAGCACGATCAGTAGATCGATGGCATAAGGTTAATTGCACAATGTTTGGATCCAATTGCAGCATGGTAGTACGGCGCCAATCTTGTCGCCTTGATAGTCAACGATGCGTTTGTTATCGTGCCGCCCTATTGTGTGGCGAACGCTTTGTGATATTGCGTTCATTTGTAATATGTAATATACTATACGTTTTGGGTCAGTGGCATTATTGTCTTATCCCGTTCATGACTGATTCCGTATGCTCGGGCTGTGGTCGTCGGAGGATATAGATGTATAAAGTGGATTAATCAATCCTTACGGACAGGCGGAGAAACCGCCTGAAAGAGCTTTTGCTGAAATTAGGGCCTTCCAAACGTTAAGTGGTGATTGTCACTGATGGTACGGATAAAATCATTATAATGCAGAATAACACTGCTTTTCTCACATAAATAATAGTATGGATTCCGTGTGCAGTGGCACTGCATGTTCCGTTGGGATCGTGAACATTCGGAATTGTTGAATCATACTGCCCTTTTTCCTTATTGGAATATAAAGGTTATTTGGTACACGTGTACGTACTTAGATCTCGTAGTTCTATATTTGAGTTTAGACTCTCCCTCACTCTCGACTCCAGTGATTGATAACAACCAGAGGAAGAGAAATACATTGGCTCAATTTAGATGATAAAGCTTTTTTTTGATTTGGAGGTCTAGCTCCTTATTCCGAGGATCGTATTATTCGATCCCGAGATTACTGTACAGGTATGCAGGATCACGCGGACGCACGGCACGCGTCGCGTTTGTCCGTTCGTGGAATATGTTTGCGCGGACATCATGACTGTATTAGTGCAAGCTATATTATTGATGTTCGGTACCTGTATTCTTACGGGCACTGATTTAGAATGGATTTGATTTGGCCGTCCGCGTGACTCGTCTATCGGGCACGACAGTTCTGGTTACTGTCGTGCGTAGTATTAGCTCCCCAACTCTGGCTTTGAAGGTCCTACCTGATTCCGATTCATTAGGCCATACGAAGTAGAATCGGAAAATTAAACGAGATTTAAATGAAATTTAGATTGAAGTTTAATTATGATTCTACGAAGTATAGGCCTAATATGAGGAATCAGGTACCCGCCCTACTATCCGTCGGATTGACTGGGGTGTAAAACTTATCGAAGATTCTTTACACTTTGAGTGCCAGGGATTCGTATACTCTATCACGTCTATGGCGTAATAAGACCCGTACCCTTGTGGAGTTGGGCGAGCCTTTTCTTTGAAAAATGGCGTTGTCGCGAAACCGCGGCGTATATATACACGGGGGAGCGAGAGCTCATTTGCATATCAATAGAAAACCTATTGTCTACAAAAATGTGGTGCTATTTCGGCCGCAACAGATGTGCGTCCTACCTGATTCCTCATATTAGGCCTATACTTCGTAGAATCATAATTAAACTTCAATCTAAATTTCATTTAAATCTCGTTTAATTTTCCGATTGTTTTCCACCACTAATAGGCTATAATTGTAATACTTGAATATATCGTTTCGATTGCAGTGGAGGAGGTAGGGGGTGGGTTGGGAAGATGATGCACTCCCATTTAGTCAATGAACAGAACATTATTACAAAAAGAGAAGACAAATATTACAAGAAATAATAAAACAAATAGATTGTGCCCGCCCCGATATAAGCTCAGTAGCCTAGCTGCGTGCCCTCTGTATAATCACCCCAGTATAGTATTAATGTGCCCCCCCCCCCCCCCCCCCCCGCTCTCCCTCCCCTGTTGAGGCCCAACATAAGTCAAGTTCAAACTATATGAAAATAATTAAATTTGATTTAATGTAAAATCAGTAAAACATAATAGGTCAACAGGTGGGAGACGGAAGGGGGACACCCCTCCCCCCCCCCCCCCTCCCCCATCACCACCACCACCGTACACACTGACACACACACACACACTTTTTTTATTTTTTTTAAGTGGATTTTATTCCTCCAAATTGAAGCATTTACAATTGAATATATACATAAACAAAAAATGTCCAATGTGAACATCTTAAACAGAGAATAGAACGAATTACAATTATAATAAAAGAAAGTATAAATAAGTACCTTACATACATAAAACAATAACAAATCTTACATCACATAATTATGAACTACAAACAAATGATAATTGGAGGTTTTTAAGCTCCACGCACACAAACAAACAAACAAACGCACACACACACACACACACATACACACACACAAACAAACGCACACACACACACACACACACACGCACACGCACGCACACACGCACACACGCACACACACACACACACACACACACACACACACACACACGCACGTACACACACAAACACCCACACACACGCATGCACGCACTCACGCAAGCCGCGCACATATGTCACAAAACACATACTCCAAACTGCACACACACACATGACACACACATAAACAAACATACATTTGAAAGTGGAGGGGATTATCCGATTGGAATAATGTTGGGATCAACTTTTATTCAATAATTTAAGAAAATATTAATAATTCTTTAGTTATTTAAACAAAGCATTACATTCACATTTGTATTACAAAATGGTTGAAACTATGAGGTGTCTGGAAGGCTCTATATCTTGTCTTAAAGGGATAGTTGAGTTTTGGTCAAACTGAATTTTAGTAACCCAAACCTGCACCATTACAGTACAAAATAATAGTTATAACTCCACTATGCTCGAAAGGTATATACACAATTACAAACGACTAAGTAAAAACCCTGTTATCTTCAAAAAGAGCCGTTACAACTCAAAAGGGCGCTGTATAAAAACTCATTGGTTTAAACCATTTTTTTATACAAAATTGTGCATGTGATGTTTTGTTGAAATAATGATTAAATAGAGATATCATCAAAAACTATTTAAAAACCTCTTTTGAATTTTTGTGAAAGAATTGTATAAACATTGTTTGTATTTGTCTAAGAGTCAAGATGTCGCCTGGCCAGACGATATATAAATGACATATTTTGAAATCAAGTTGTACAATTATGAGAGCATTCGAAAGGGACTCATCATTACACATGTTTTATTTAATGAACTTTCAAATGGAATTAAAACCAACCAATTTAGTGTCAAGGGGAAGTACCAATACTTCGAATTAAAACAGCCGTTTAACAGTATGCTTTTCTGCTATTCAAGCATCCTTGAATTATGAGTGTTAGTTTTTATTGATAACTTTCAAGTTTTAGTAACTAAAATGTTGTTTGACCAGGGCCCCGTTGCAGAAAGAGATACGATCGATTGACAGTTACAATCAATCGTAAGTCAGATCATGTGGTCTACATGTGCGAATCTGATTGGTTGAAACGCAGAAAGGTTCTGACTTACGATCAATCGTAACTTACAATCGATTGTATCTCTTTCTGCAACGGAACCCAGAACTTTAATATCCCTTTAAAAGGGCATTTAGTTACTAAAATTGTGTTTGACCAGAACTTTAATATCCATTTATTTGAGAAAAAAAATCGATGGTAAAAGTTTTAAAGCCAAATAACAGTTTGGGGAAAGTTACCGAAAACATCTTTAAAAAGTTGGCCAAACTATACTCCGCAAAAAAAGAAACTGGACACTTGTAAAAGTTGAAATATTTCATATTAATGTACGATAAAGTGTAGATTATCATATATCAAATTAAAGGGAATTTAGTCCTCTGCATGCAGGATATAAATTAAAGGTGTAATCGTTCATGCATGAAATGCCATGGTCAATTAACAATAGCAAGGTCTGTTTTCAAAAATAGCAAAAACAATGGAGGACCACACCATTCGACTGAAATAATCAGGATGATAGTAAGCGTTTCACTTAAAACAAGATGTGCGGGGCAAGTAAATTATGACATTATTTAACTTTATTGTTATGAACAATCTCTGAAAATACAATTTTGTCAATAAAACATGGCCAGGTTATGAGAGCATCATCATACTGGTCTGTATTAGAGGCATGAAGCTTGTCTGTTTAAGTGTGTCCCCTGGAATTTTAACTATATTTACCTAGAGAAATGTCATGTTAAAGACTGCCCAACTGTTTGACCAATGGTGACATCAGTTCTTGAAGATCTGTGGACTACGGTAGAATTCTTGAGAAGAATTTATACCATTTTTCATGCTGAAATAAGGGCACAAACAGTGGTTTCGACTAATAAACCTTTGCCATGGAATTCCCTATTTTGTTACTTTTGGATGAAAATAAAACCTATAACGTTCACAATTTGTCTTCATTTATACTTTTTATTGAGATGAAGATAGAAAAGGTCACATTTATATTGAAAAATTATGCCATATCATGAATATAGCGTTTTAGATATGCTGATCAACATTTATATGGTTGAGTGGATGTTCCATTTCTGCTATTTTTGAAAACAGACCTTGCTGTGGTCAATTGACCGTGACAAGTCATGCATGAATGATTTCATTTGGATTTTATGCCAACATTGAAGAGGGTCGTTTAATCTTTAATTTGATATACAATATCATATATTTTATCGTAAATGAATATTAAATATTTGGTCTTATACAAGTGTCCAGTTTCTTTTTTTTGCGGAGTATATATTGATCAATATTGTTGAATTAGTATTTAAAAAGGGCTCGTGTGGTGAAATCCGAACCTAAGCATTCGTTAAATGCAGAAATATCGGAAGAAATCTACTTGCCGCCCGTGAAATGTATTAATCCAGCGCTAGCGCTGGGCTGGAGATATCGACAAACCCGCATTACCGGAGACCACAATGGTCTTTTGCACGTAGCGTATGCGCGATTCCGCATTGGTGGTACGATTTGCGGCAAATCAGTTTGATAATTTTGCAAATATATCAATTAGGAGGCGGTTTTCTGGCCAAATTTTTATAATCCCATATTTAGTAACATTATAAGCTTTCACATGGTTGTTAATAAGAGCGTACATTTCATTTGTTTGTGTGTGGGGCGTTTCCCACTACTGTCATTTACCTCATAGTAAAGTTTTTTTTAAATAAAATAAAAATTGCAAAAACTCGCAAGGCACTGAAAACTGAGCCGATCCGAATGAAACCCAAATCTCCAAAATCTAATTGCAATTCTAGCTGTTCATTCATACTTTGGTTTATTCGTACTATTAACAATAGAAGCATGGGACAGGTTTTGGTTTTTCGAATTTCCCTTTCGTTAAAAATATATTTACGATGGAAGCGTTCAGATGTTAAACTATCCACTGGATAGTCGTAACCGTGTTCAAAGTCGGTGCAATGAGTTAGTGAATACATCGATATATACACACTGGATACAGCACGCTGAACAATGCCGAATGAGCGACGTTGAAGCCGCCGCAAGTATCTAAAAGTCCACCTAAGTGACCAAATACAAAAGGTGCTTCTATTCATTTCCGTAAATCGATTCACTCGAGCGAGCATGGTCTTTGTATTTGGAGTACTTTTGGAGTACTTTTTCACACTGTCGCTGGCTTAATGATGAGGGCGCTGTTGCTATATCCAGTATTTTTATATCGATGAGTGAATAGGGGTGAATATCGCTTTGTATTTTTGCTGATTACTCAGCCATATAACGTCCATTCAACTTGACATTTTCACGCAACACCCAGTGGACATATCAGATAACAACAATATACATTTTATCAACCATTCATCACTTTTTTCACAATCATGTCAACACAGTTATTAAATCCTTTAAAAACATTATAGTGCATGCAGTGGCAGGCGCGCCGGAAGCAGTTTTGGATTGGGGGGGGGGGGGGGGGGGGCAAAACCCTAAGGGGGCTCACGATTTATGTGTTTAGGGGCTCATGCCCAACCACACTCACAGAGTTGCCAACTTTGAGCCAGAGGTGAGAGTGAGACATTGCGAGGATAAAGCGACCAAGCCTGAGGGAGCGAAGTGACTGAGCGGAGTCCCCCCTCCTTTTGCATTTTTTGACTTGACATTGTGCAATCTGGTGCATAAAAACATGATCCAACAACATCGCTTACAACCAAAAATGAGTCCCGAGGGAGCGAAGCGACCGAGGGCTGGGGCAGAGCCAGAGGGGGGGGGGGGGGGGTTGGGAGGGGGTATCCCCCTCCCACGGGGAAGATTTTGCATTTATATACTTGAAATTGTGCATTCTGGTGCATAAAAACATAAACCATATGCCACATTCGTATGATCCAACATCAAAGCTTACAGCCAAAAATGAGTCCCGAGGGAGCGAAGCGACCGAGGGCTGGGTGAGAGCCAGAGGGGGAGGGTTTGGGAGGGGGTATCCCCCTCCCACGGGGAAAATTTTGCATTTATATACTTGAAATGGTGCAATTTGGTGCATAAAAACATAAACCATATGCCACATTATGTATGATCCAACAACATAGCTTACAGTCAAAAATGAGCCCCGAGGGAGCGAAGCGACCGAGGGCTGGGGCAGGGCCAGAAGGGGATGGTTTGGGAGGTGGTATCCCCTTCCCACGGGGAAGATTTTGTATTCATATACTTGAAATGGTGCAATTTGGTGCACGACACACAAACAGCCAGAGCAATAACAGCCTACACAGGAACTACGTGGACCGGTACAGAAAAATCCACCCCAGACGTACCATACGCAAGTTACACAACAAACTGTTTGCGCGCGAAGCGCGCAGCGAAAACGTTAAATGGATGTATAACTTAGTTTTTAAACGTTAGAATTAACAAGTATTGGCTGATACATTTAATTTTTTCTTTTCCTTTCTTTCTTTCTTTCTTTCTTTTCCTTTTTTTTTTTTGAGGGGGGGGGGGGGCTTTTTGGGGGGACAAAAACGCGTTTTGCCCCCCCACTTTTTGGATTGGGGGGGCGGCCGCCCCCCCCTGCCCCCCCACTTCCGGCGCCTATGTGCAGTGGAATCAATCACCCCTTCTCCAACCATGTATATAAATTAATAATAAATCATAACCTTCACCTCACATAACATCTCGAACACTTTCCGATTTCTAATTTCTAACTACTAATGGTAACTGAATTCATTTTTGAACCTATATCATTTTGTTTGTATGCAAAGTTCAAATACAGTATGATACATGTGTAACCTCAAGTATATATTACGCCCTTCTTCCCTCAAACAATAAATCCGTCATGCATAATAGTCAGAGTATTATGTACTAAACGGCTTTAACCTTCAGGATATCTAGTAACTTTGTTGACATGTGCAAAAAGTGATGAGTCAGAGTGGTTAATACAATGTGTAATTGTGTATTGTTGTGATCTGTTAATATGTCCACTGAGTAATGCCCGGCGCAGACAGAGCCGACTTGACCCGATCCGACTGGTTTTCAGCCTGATTAACTAAGTATGCGCTGCCTCAGGACTCCAGTTTTTTCCAGTCAAGTGCCAGTTGGAGATCATTCGAGGCCGATTCAACATGTTGGATCGGCTCCGACTGAGTGCAACTGACTCTAGGCTGACTGAAAACCAGTCGGATCGGGTCGAGTCGGCTCTGTCTGCGCCGGGCTTAAGGTGTGATAATTTCACGTTAAAAGGATGATATATTTCGGAGTAATGAACAAAAATGCAAAGTGATATTCACTAAACTCATTCACGGGGCGCCCAATACTTTGACAAAAACAAATACAAACAACATAGGGGGACATTCTGTCTAAAAACAAAGAAATGCCCCCAACTCGTGTACTTGATTTGCTTCTAATAAAATCGACACGTATCTCACTGTGGGCAGTGGCGTAGGTACGGGGGAGGGGAGGAGGGGGGGGGGGGGGGGGGGGCAAGGGGGCACGTGGCCCTCAATAATTTGACATGCGAAAACAATGGAAAACATAAGGGGAACATCTTGGGTTGGGAATTGGGGATCCACCCCCCAATCAGTCCGACCCATAGAAGTGTGACTTCAACTGCCATGTGTAGACCACGCTATATATGCCACTGATGGATGTCGGAATTGTAGAAATTATAATTTGAGATACATTGATTGAATTGAATTGAATTGAAAATGGTTTATTGAATAAAAGTACATGGCAGCTAAAAAGCTGAATTGCGTACAATTTTACAAAGTCATACAGACAAATAACATATAAATATAAAATTTGATATACAAAGACATAAACATATTAATACTGCTTTACTTTAAAACGTCAACTTCTAGGATGGCATAATCAGCCATGTAAAAATAAATTTAAATTGATAAAATGTCTGCACGATTATCGTAAAACTAAATCAATCGGAAAGTGTAATACTAAAGCTTAGTGGAAATATAGTGGAAATAATTGTTAAGATTGCGTAGAATATGTAACTACTATTGCAAGCAATACTAATATGCATATTAACGATTAAGCATGAGTATAAACATTCAATCTTAGTATCAATTAATATAACAATCTTAATCAATGTGGCGTTAATTAAACTATTGAAATAATAATTATGATAGTGCATAAAGATTTGTCAATCGTAATTAAATTAAATGTGGTATACAAATTAATTTTCCATGAGTAAAACATTTTGCATAAACACCTTATAAAATGAGCTATTATTATGCACTACCAAGCAATCAACTTATTAAAGCATTAATGTGTGGAATTGCTCAAACAGAACATAATACTTATACTGCACAAAGAATACCGTGATTCAATTGAAATGTTGGGTACAATATCAAAGTAATTATTACAAAAGTATTATATTAATGCATGTAATTATACAAAAATATATATAACCAAAATCTGGGTATTGCAATAAAAGAGACAAAGAGTAGTCGTTGTAATGGGATTTACTCATGTCGGTATGGTATATTAAATAATAATAATTCAATGTGTTATACTATTATTGCATATATTGTCATAAATAAGCTCATCATGCAGATTTATAAAACTAATCATATATTGCACAATAAATACAGTGGTTCAATTGGAATTTTGAGTGCGATATTAATAATTACTACACAAGTATTGTATTAATGCATGTAATTGTAGAAATATATATATATAACAAGGATCTGGGGATTGCAATTAAAATGACAACGAGTAGTCATTGTAGCGGGATTCATTCATTAGGTATGGTATATTGAATATTAAATAATAACAATTCAATGGGCCATAATATTATCGCGTATAATTTCAAAAATAAGCTCATCATGCAAGTATTTAAAAATAATACATGTACATGTACTTGGATTTTAGGCGAACTTTGTAACTACAGTCAAACCTGTGTATCGCGACCGCCTATTAAAGAGAAGCAAGAAGTGGCCATTTTAGACAGGTGACCTAGTATACACTGTTTTCTCTGCATGGGGCTCATGCACTTGTATGGTGGCCATTATAAGCAAGTTAGCTGCTAATATAGACAGATGGCCGCTAAGACAGGTTTGACTGTATTTTGCTTTATAGAGGGCGATATACAAATATTTGCAATATGCAGAATAGAACATTCAGTCCCCTTTCATTGTCAAGTGAGTTTGCGTATAAACTTTATTTTGTATTTTGGCGAAATATTTACTTTTACTGACTTGGTCAAGCCGATTTCAATCTATTTTTTATTGCAACTCCAGCGGAATCACATACTATTCTTATTGGCTTGTAAAATCATGTCAACATAAATGTAATAATGGTTCGCTGCTAGCCAATAATAATAACATATTAAATGACTATAAAAGTACAACAACTAACTACCTATCAAAGAGGTCAGTGCCTATCAACCAACTATCTTGACATACGCCCTCAGTGGCTGCGTTTGACGACATGCGCAGAGTACTTCTGTGGGCAAAATCATCAAAATGTCGAAGGGAACAACCTAGCTGCTGTTGGCGATTCCCCCAAAACAGAGAGTGACTACATGATTTGTTTGGTCTACCAACTCGTGTACTTGATTTGCTGCTGATAAAATCGACACGTAAATATCGCACTATGGGCAGTGGCGTAGGTACGGGGGAGGGGGGGGGGGGAGGGGCACGGGGGCATGTGGCCCTCACACTGCAAACAAAATGGAAAAACATAAGGAGACGATCATTGAAAAGATAAAGAAAAACATTTGATTTAGCTGATGTGCCCCCAATAATAAAATCTAGTACCCTAATTCTAATCAGTCTCACCGTGCACGGTATGCCACTGAGGCTATATATAATGATTATTATTATACTCAACATAACGAGTCATATACATACAAACATTAATTACGTCATCAAGCAGGAAGAAATATACATTACTCATAAGGATACATTTTAATGATGATGCGTGTTTACGGTGAAATAAAAAATAAATTAAGTCATTACATACGGTACCGTTACGCGCGTCGTGTAAGAATCGTTAGTATAATTATTATAGTGATGGTGGAGATTTTGCTCCTGCCATTAATGTAAATGTAAAGGGGTTAAACTGTAATCATGGTAATTACTGTATAAGATTAAGAATGCGAAACTAATGCAAAACAGGAAACATTTTAAAGAAGGAAATCATAAGCGCACCAAGGTCAAATAAACTGCCGTTTTCTGACGTATAGGCCTATATTATAAATAGTGATTTGCACTGGTCGAGGTGGATAGTTCAGTTTATGTATAGAGGGCGCTGCACAACATAATTTTATCGTGAGATAATGAAAAACTGAGTGTAAAATTTGAAAGAGGATACAAATTTTCTGACAGTATAAACTGTATTCGATAAAATGGCTGAAATATCAATAAATATAATTCGTTCGGATTAAATCTGGGCCCTAGATTTATTCGATGATATTTGTTGTTTTTTATTTAGAAAATTATTACACTTTTTCACAAATTTTCAAAAGAGGTTTTTAAATAGTTGTTGATGATATCTCTATTCAATCATTATTTCAAAAAGACATCACATGCATATTTTTGTATGAAAAATGGTAGAAACCAATGTTTCTTTTAGAGAGCACCCTCTTGTGTTTTAATGGCTCTTTTTGAATGATAACAGGCTTTTTACTTATCCGTATGTACTATGTAATCTTCTATACCTTTCGAGCATGGTGGAGTTATAAATATTAGTTTTGTAATGTTATTGTGCAGGTTTTGGTTACTAAAGCTAGGCCTTACCAAAAATGTACTACCCTTTTAATCTTTACACTGTTAAAACCCTGTATAAAGAAAGTCAACAACTTGTTAAAAAATTTCAACAACCGCTGTTTAACATATGAACCATCCAACTCTTGTTGAAAACATTCAACAACCCCAGTTGTTTAAAGTTTACACAACTGTTGTTTAAATATTTTTTCTACAACCGTTGTTTAGAACAAATTTTAAACAACCCTGTTGTTGAAATAGCAAATACAAAAATGATTGTACTACAAAACGGTAAAGTCGGAATCGAACCGGGGATCTTTGAGTTATAAGACTAACACGCTACCGTCTGCGCTAACTCGTTTTGCTTTGGTGGTGCAAAAATGCCCATAATAAAAAGGCACAGACACCCGCTATAATGGGATATGCTTATTAATCCATTTGAAGATACACATCTCTGATAATTATGTAGCACTGTTGGAGTGGGTTCATTGTGTCCAACATGAAAATAAAGTTCACATGCAGTTGCTCTGCGGTAGTAGACAGGGGAGTAACTGATAGTCCTATAAAAAGGACTGTGCACATATTATACATAAAGTCAATTTTCGTCGATTACAATTCAAATTCGTCGGTCACAGTTGCAGAACACATCTGTGAATGACGAATTTGAATTGAATGGGACAATAATGTGTGACAATTGACAAATGACTACATTTAATGGACTTTTTGTGAAATTGGTCAACAATAGACGAAACATTAGTTTGTTGCCTATTTAACAAAATCATTAGTAGCCAAAGACCTAAATTAACACATGTATACCCATGCATGATAATTATTCTTTTTATTTTTTCTATTTAATATAAAACAAAAATACATTATGTACAGTGGAATATATCACTGTATATATCACACTGTCTTCTTCACAATTTTATTTTCAAAGTCAACTTTTGACCACAAATTCGCCGGAACAAAATCTAAACCAGACTGCACTCTATTCAAATATTTATATAGTTATGATGAATACATATTCTTCAAACAATTCTTAACGGTACCATTGTGGTAATGATAATATCATATTTCAATATTTACCATTGGATTATGATTAATTATGAAGACAAAAGAACGTCCCTAGACCGTATAAACCGAAAGAAAAATATGACCTACGCAAAATATCATTAAAACTGATAATTATATGATTCATCGTTATCAAATTAGTATGAAAATTATATTTTATTAACCTAACGGCCCTGAATCCTATCAATTTGCCATGGGTATAACAAAAAACATAAATGAAATGTAAATAGACCATGAAAACCAAATATGACCCATAATTAATAATTACAAAAAATAAGTGAATATATGCCGGAAGATCCAAACCAGCATGACATGCACGAGTTACAGAGAATTATTTCGTTCAGCGACAAACCATCCGCACCGCCTTGAATCCGGAAATAAAGATGGGATAGTTCCAGAAATGAAGAGTTAAATTCCGAAAGGCGCTAAGTCCACTTTCTCTACTTTGGAGAATAGTGTTGTTGTTGTTTTTTTCTTTCCAACTTTATTCAGACGCCTACCTATGGCAATATCTACCGAGCATGGTGGCTTAGCGGTTAGAGTGTCCGCCTCATGCACGGGAGGTCCCGGGTTCGAACCCAGATCGGGTCATACCAAAGACTTTTAAAATGGTACCTTCTGCCTTCTAGCCAGACACTCGGCATTTATAGAATGGCGAAGGGAAAGTTAATCACACGAGTTACCAGAGGACTAGCCCCCTTCTGTAACTTTCGCTACATTTAGTAGGCGTGTGGCCTAGGGCTATTGAAACGGAGATAGGCGCCGCCTTATGTGCCAACATTGGTACGGGAAAGACTTTAACTAACTTAACTTTATATGGCAATATGAACATTGAATGCTCCATATATGGATTGGGTGAAATGGGTTACATTTACGTATCTCGTGATTGGAATTATGACCAATAAATTAATAACCGAAGAAAGTTGACTTCGCTCCTTTTGGAATTAATCTCTTAAAACGGTACTCAGAAAATGAAATGCCGTGTACTTGTTCTCACTTTTGCCACACCTTTTCCATATATACAGGATTACAGGATTATGGTGGCAATAAGGGAGCTAAAGTACCTTAGTAAAAATGCAACAACTGTCCCCTGCGCTACACCCCATCCCCCCTCCCCCCCCCCCCCCCACACCCACACAGGCACCCACACTTAGTGTCACCACAAATCCATATATACACAGCAGGGATGTAGCTATTTTGGAGGGAGGGGGTTGGATCATTGTTGGACATGCTATCATTGTAATACTGAGTTTTCTGACTGCAACTTGTGTTGAGGGGGGGGGGGGGGGGGGGGGAACTAGTTTTTGTTTTCAGAATTTGCCCCCGCTGTACTTTGCCCTAGCTGTTATATCCACCAATAAAACAAATTAAAATAGTGGGTGTGCGTGTGGTCTACTTCATCGGTCTTAATGATGCACATCCCTTTGAGATTTAGTCATTGCATCACATGAAAGCCAAAAATGACTTTCATATTTAATATATACGTTAACTCGCAGCGTGCCAAGTTCATGTTTATACACACACACAGAGAAATTCACGACTGTGCGTTTTCATGCATAATATAATGCTCCGGTAACAGTTTAGCTCCGTAAAACCCAAATAATGGTCCACCACAATCTAAGCAGACTAATGCAGAGAAATAAAATATAAATTGATCAATATTCTGATTAAAAGATTGATGTGCTCATACAAGTTTTCCACAACTGCATGATTATTATACCTTAATTTGAACCAGAGCTACTATCGATCTTTACAATTGTCATTAAGAACTATTGACATTCAATTCAAATTAAATTTAAATTGTATTTCCAATAATATTAAAAACCTCAAAATTACAAAATATTCCAGTGCAAAATTAATATCACAAATTAAATATCACATTGTTACATAGATATGACGGAGTAATATCAATAATTTATAATAGTATGATCAATCAAATTGGAAATATGGGAAGCCCGCGAATCTGAAGCTTGAAAAAAGGACAACCCATTGTAGAAATGCATGAAATCAATTTTAATTTACTCCGGAGAGTTGAATTGTGTTGGCTGATCAATTCAATGCCCGAGCTAATGTCGTTATAGTGTCTTGCAAATTCAAAGATCAAATAAAAATAAACAAATATGGAAATTTTGTTCATTCAGCGAATATGATACAATCATAAGTGTTAATGGATAATAGTGCATGTATATTAATCTGTTTATTTATGTAGTCATTGTATGATAACAATTGATACTTGATAATGATGCATACATGTATAGACCTAGTTCAATAAATTGTGTAAAAACGAAAGTTTTAAAAGGGGAGAAACCCAGCTTGGCCCAGTTGGCACAGACAACCGCGAAAAGGCTTAGCCGCATGGATCGGCGCGGGAAGGATGTCCTTGTTATACAACACAAGGCTACAACGTATCGAATTTGAAATCATAATTAATAATTCAATCATGAAAAACAATGGTGAAATCATGATCATATTCTCCCTTTTAATTGGCAAGCTGATGATCGGGCTTCAGAGCGGCAAGGGTGTGATGCGCCCTTTGTGTATAGAGTCACTACCCTGCCCCACCCCACTAAAGTGTTGTCCTGGGCTCCCATAAATGGAAAATCCAATTGCGAGAAACTGACCTTGTAACTAGCATAGTATAGTAGTTTGTATTGATGGCAAGTGTCGCTACCCTGCCCCACCCCAACAAAAGTTTTGCCCTCCTATAAATGGAAAATCCAATCGTGAGAAACTAAACTGATAACTAGCCTAGTATAATTTGTATTGATGGCAAGCGCTACCCGTGTACACAGTGAGTGCAATTAGTTAGTGAATATCACTTTGCATTTTCGCTCATTACTCTTAAAAATAACACTTGAAATTCGCATGAGTCCAGGGGTGGAGCCGTCCCAGAAGCTTTTTGATTTTAGCTATTCAAAGCCATAAAATGAAATTTAACGGCTTAATATGAGCAATTAAACAAACAATTAAGCAAAACAAAACAAAAACGAGCACATGGGGGCGGGCGGGGGGGGGGGGGGGGGGGGGGGGGGGAGGTTCTCGTGCACAGGAGCCCCCTCCCCGCTCGCTACGCCACTGGCAAATTACGCGTCTCATCATGTCGTATTACCCTTCTCTCTTTCCTGAACATATAACTATAGAGTAATAATACATACAGACCAATAATGATATCATATCCTTTTCTGGCTAGCTCTACAGTAGGCCTACACATTCCAGCGGAAGTATAGAATCACGTCCCACTCCGAGCAAGCGCGCGTACGTCATTATTATTTTTCACCGAAGCATTCATTCATGTAGTTCGGTCCCACGGTCGGTGGAAGTATAAATACAATCAGCAGCCAAGAGTGAAAATATTCTTTACAAATTATTTGAATCATTGTTTTCCACTTTGGTCGCTTCGCAAATATTGAGCATTGACACATTGATAACAAAACACAACTGCCTTCGAATGAGTAAAGATTGTGACGGTGTTTTATATAAATTAATCGGCACCTGAGGAGAAACTTATCATTAATTAAACCCGATTTCGGATTGATGCTGACCAACTAAGTGACCGAAAGGCTATTTACAGTCATCGACCGTCGTCAAGAGCGATAATTATATTTCGTGATTTATTGCTTTGTTGGAGCTCATAATAATATTATTCTAATTTGGACATATTTTATTTTGTTCCTTCCTGCTTTAACGCTAAGATCGGACAATAACTTCAAATAAAGGTAAGTTTGAAATCATTCTTTTATGACAATTATACTGCTGTATGTAGGCCTGTATAATGATGTATATATTATTGGCTTTACTTCCTGTATTTCAGTCTGTTTGTATTAAGTTATCTACTTTTGCCCCTTTTATATGTATATTTTTTCTTTCTACCTCTCTCTATACTGTAGAGGCAGCCCATAACTTAGTTATAAATTCGTAATGATTTTCCTGTAAATTTGTTATACTTTAATGCAGTATTGTCCTTAACGTAAAAGCATTTCGGAAACTGGTGTGTTAGGTCTAATGAAACCAAGACCGAATTCATCAGAGTTAGCCCGTAAGACTAATGACATGACCCTCAAGTGAATCTACTAAAGTTAACGGTTTAAAAGTGTTTAATTTTTAAACGAACTCAATTTTGGGCATTCCAAGTTGAACATTTTGCTTCTTTCCTTTTGTGCCTTGAGAATCAAAATCCACACAGTATATTTCTCTGAAAAATAATATTTTCCCTGAATTGGAGTTGTGTGTGTTATCAGAGCTGTTGAAACGTTATAAATCAAATACTAAATACCAGTGCATCTACTTGAATTGATTAAACAATAACTAGTATAAAAATAATGCAAAAGGGTTATTTTAGAGAAATAATTTACGAAGAACGTGCTGATGTGCATAGTTACTTTTCTACTGATTTGTTTGATAGTTGATTTAACAATGATCAATATAAATTCATAATGTCAGCCTCTGACGAGGATTCGGCTAAAATCGAAAACGTATAATTTAGGGCTCCAATATTAATTCTAATTTTTATTACAGATGCAACTTCTTAGTAGATTGGCAGTTTGCAGCAGTATTTTTCTTAATTCAATACACTATTGAATGAGCACCCCCCCCCCCCCCCCCCTCTCCCCACTAGTCAGGCCCCGTAACATAAATGTTTTTGATTAATCGTACGATCAATTGACAAATCGTTCGATTAATCGTCAATCTTTATGTTATCTTTATGTTACGTGCTCATTAATACATTGATGTTATGTCATCAAGTTTTTTTCTTCATATTTCTATGTGAATCTGTTTCAGTTGTCGATCAATCGTAATTGACTAATCGGTTGATTAATTGTCAGTCTTTATTTTTCGGGGCTTGTTAATACTATCTAAAATTTATAAATGTTATCATGTTTTCATCTTTATATGTTCATCTGTTTTAGATGTCGCATATCAACATACTCTTTCCTGTCCAATTGAATGATTACCTACAGTATATAATATATCACATGCCTTCAAAGAATGTTCCGGTATAACATACATATTTTCGATTAATCGTATACGATCAATTATATTGACTAATCGTTAATCTTTATGCTATATATACGGGGCTTGTTAACATAATTTATTGATATTATGTTATATTTTTGTTCTTTTCTTCTCATCTTTCTATGTTAATCTGTTTCAGATGTCGCTGATTACCAGACTCTTACCCGTCCTGCTGATTGTAGCCTGTGCCTTCGTCCTGCACAGCAAATCGGCGCATGGTAAGCAAAGAATCCATTCACCACCAACCTCTATTTAAAAAAATAATAATTTGATACTCATTAAAGGGGATAGAATTTAGGCTTATAAAACATAATGAGAATATACAATGCTACTTTCTTTTCCCTTTCAAAATATATTTTGAAATCCATGAAAAAACATTATAGTAATGTAAGTTTATTATTATCATGTATATGAACAATTCAAACTTAGTTATTCTTTGGAAATAGGTTTTAAAAAACCCCATATTTAGAATTGGGCACACGCACGAGGGGCAGTGAGTGATTTGTAACAATACTATGTATACAAAATAAAACAAATTTGTATCAGTTCGCTCGACATCTTGATCGGGTGCATGGGGCAAAATGTCCACGAGTGATTCATTGTCACAGCCCCTTGTTTACCCCCCTCTCTGCAAACCACCGATTGCAACATAACTAATGACATTTGAGTGATGTGATTTACGCAAATTACCATTGAAATTGACAGTTGGCTTCGATAGCCAAGGAGATCGAGCCATTGCATTGTTTTAGTACTGTATAATTATACAGTGGCGTAGCGTGTTCGGAATGCATGGATTGAGAGGTTACGCGACTCATTGGGGGGGGGGGGGGGGGCACACCATTATGTATTTCTTTATTTTTTGTCAATGAACGTTCCCCCCCCCCACCCCCGTAACTACGCAACCGACAGTGCAGATGCAAACATTGCTCAGAATGTTCATGGGTGTGTAATTATCAAACAGGTATCCAAATAATGAAACTGAAATACACTTTCGCCCATTATTAATTCATATTTTGTCAATTGTTATCCAATTTTCGGCTCGCTAACCCTTCTCGACGAGTTAACATACTTGTATAAAACACAATATCAAAGAGTTGTTGCACGAAAGACTGGCAGAGGGTTGATAAAAAGGGTATTTTTGTCATCTGATAAGTATGCCCAGTATACCGTATTGCATGTTTATTTTGTATTCATTGTAATCAAATGTATTACTCAATTATATTTAATTTCGTTACTAACGTCACTCCTAAAAAACAATGAAAGCCCATCATGTAAACTCTCACCAAATTTTGACTTAGTGCGGAATTGCTGATCATCGGGATTTAGTAGTCTGTCCTTTTCCTGTCAGCTTGGATCTATTACAGGAAAAACGTAAAAAATGACAGGCGAATTGTTTTAAAGCTCAATAATGATCAAATTTACAGGAAAGGGAAATCTTCTGTTATCATACTAATATCAATCATCGTACAACATCCGGTGAGAAAGAGAAGGGCTTTAAGTCACTTGTTGTACTTCTATTCAGAGATAATCATGTTTAGAGTGTGAAAGCCACGTATAAACCAATCGTGGCTCACTTTTATATTTAATAAATATTTCCCAAATTAGACATGATCATTATCTGATAATTTTGTATCACATAGAAGAGGCATCCAACCTGCAGGATAGTATATATATGGATATTACAATTTTTCCAAAAATGAACTTTAAGCCCTTTTTACTCTCAACCTACAAAATAATCTCCCCCGGTAAAGGGTTCGATATAATTGGCATATTTCGTTTTACCCGTATCAGCGAGACTGCATTATAATTATAGTAAACTTAACCTGTCTTTATTGGTTCTTTTTTTTGGTTTAATGTGCAGGGTCACCCTTGGGCAGAGCTAGGCAGGTCCAATACCAGAGCCAGTACTTCGCATATCGTCTGGCGAGATCCGATTCCGACAGTAGCAGCAGCAGTAGCTCATCCGAAGAGAATTCCAGCGAAGAAAAACCGCGAAAACCAACGACAACGACAACGACGACGACGACTCCCATGCCGACGACGACCATGATGGCGACGACCACGATGATGACGCCAGCGACCACCGCTGTGACCACCGAGGCGCCGACGACGCAGCCACTGCAGACGGTGTGCGTGATCCGAGGAGACGGTGTGCGCGTGTGTACTCCGGTGTAACCAAAGAGACAATATTTATTTTGTTTTCATTTTGATCAATTATTTCAAATTGGATTATATTTAAAAAGAAATGTGTGTTGCGTAGTTGCAGTATTGGTTCTTGAAATAGTCTCCTTTTTTTTCGACGTCAAAGATAATTGTATTGCTATACATTCTAAAGAATAAAATTGATTGATAACGTTGTTTCATAAACGCTCCCCAAAATCAAGACTTGTTTCAAATCACCCCTCAATAATTTCGCCCATTATTTCTGTCATTTAATTCCCTTTAATACCGACAAATAACTAACGACTACCAATACGAAGGGGAGAAAATGTTAATTCCAAAACGTTTTCCAGAACCTAAACCATTATAAGATAACCGATCCTATAATAAGTTCGACCATGTATCCAATTTCATAAAAGTTTTTTATTCGCTTTTACAAATCGATTGTAACCCCACATTGACTACAATTACGAATTTGGTAACATGACATCATTAATGACTCTTTTTAACAGCGATCATCGCCAGTGTCTACATATTATCGTCGATGGGCAATTAAAAGGACAAATTATATAGAGCTTCGACGACCACATCGAAGGCGATGGTGGCGACAAAATATCATTATTGCTTTCTTATACTCTTTGTTACGGTATAAATTAACTAAATAAAGGGAGCTTAAAGGGATCTAGTCACTTTGTTGACATGTGCAAAAGGTGATGAATGGTTGATACAATGTTTATTTTTGTGATCTGATATGTCCACTGAGTAATGCGTGAACAATTCAAGTTAAATGGATGATATATGGCCGATTAATGAGCATAAATGCAAAGTGATATTCACTAAATCATTGCACTGTCTTTATACACGGTTACGACTATTCAAGGGATAGTTTAACATCTGAACACTTCAATCGTAAATCTCTTTTTAACGAAAGGGAAATTTGAAGAACCGAAACATGTCCCATGCTTGTATTGTTAATACAAAATCAAAAAGGTATGATGGAACCGCTAGAATTCTAATTGGATTGTTAGAATTTGGCCGATGTTACTAAATTAGATCCCTTTAATGTAACTTAATTCACAGCAACATTCTCACGTCTATAATTTTGATTTACCCTTTTCTTGTAGGAACTGATCAGTAAAAAAGTTAAATTAATCGTGAATATGATCGAATATCAAACAGGTGCGAAAAGAGACATAATTTATCACCATCATCATGCAAATATATAGAAAATAAAATAGTGTGTTCATGCAAACAAGTCAAAAGGCACATCACTTTAAATTAAATTGTATCAGACGCTAATAAGATTCTGCATTAAACAAATCCATGGCATGACGTTTTGACTATAAATTATTATTGTACGATGCCAAGTTATATTTGTGTTCCTTCTGGAGTATCTTTTAGTGATTTGCTTTTAGTGGCGTAGTGTGGTCGGACTGATATGGGGTGAGGGAAGGGGCACACCTTATGTATTTCTATGTTTTTTCCAAAAAAAATTTCCCTTATATTTCCTATTGTTTTTTTCCTCAAATTATTGGGGGGGGGGGGGGGGGGGGGGCTGGTACATGCGCCCCCATGCCCCCCTTCGCTACGCCACTGGTGATTTTGATTTCTTTACATTATAATATTGTTATTCACTATCCAATACTTATCTGATCTGTTTTCTATAACGATAATCAACTTTATTGATACAACCCTATGTTCATTTGATCTTATGGCTTATGATGTGTTAGAATCATTAATATGTGTTATCTAGTGCTGTCGGTAAATATATTTTGATGACAAAATATACTTTCTCTGCTGCTGTTCTGTTGTCGTTGTCGTTTTCTGTAAGTGTAGTGATTCATTTGGATGTCTTTCGATAGGATGATGTTGTTGTTGTTGTTGTTTTAGTGATGATAAGTTTAGTTGCTGGCAACAATGTTCTATGTAAATCTGTACAGATTCACGTCTTACGTTAGGTTTACACTTTTATCACATTTTACAGCCAACAATAATAATGGATTTCGTTTTTGTTGCAATTTCATTAATCATTTCAATAGTTTGTATAATTATATTGTCATATGTTAGTAGAAGTCATAGTATTTTGCTGAACGAATACAATAATTTCGTAGCAAAATATTAAAAATGAAATTTGCTTGCAATGTAATACACATGAATATATTTCAATATTTTGACTACGAGGTTGATGCTAATAAACTCGTTTAATATTATTATGTAACGATTCAATCTTTATTGTATTTTGTACAACACATGCCTTGAAATGTGAAATGTTATTATCAAAATATATATTATATTAAAATCAATATAGTACATCAAATACAGGACAAAACATGTCGATTGGAGGCATAGCTGCAGAGGACCCCCCCCCCCCCCCCCCCCCACTTTGACAAACAAAATACAAAATTAGGGGGTGATTAATTTAAAAATGAAGAAAAACATCAAGTGTGTCCGACAATAGTTCGTGCACCCCGTAATCATTCCGACCGCGATATGCCACAGGCTCCCCCCCTCACCCGTTAATGGATCGGTATGATTAAAGCCGTATATGACGTCATATATTAAGTTAGGTTTGGATATTATATTATTATTATTATTATTATTTATTCGGCATTTCAAAATAAAGTACAATGTATGATACAAAATGAATAGTGAATTTACAAAACGATCAGAAAACATAAAAGCATAAAAGCACCCCTGGTGAATCTCCCCAAGCTGCCTGGCAGGAAAAAAGAAATCTTGAATTTCTGTGACCCATGGGTCTTTCCTGCCAACTTGGGGAGGCCACCAGGGATGCCTTGTACATAAATATTTAAATATTGCAATATATAGTAATTTTATAACAATTAATCAATACATAATACAAATTTTTAATTTTTTTTTATAACATCAACATTTGAAAGCATTAACATATGTACATCAAAAAACACCATGAAAGTAAGGGCAAGTGAGTGGAGAGCGAGATGCGGAAAACAAGAATAGGGAAGGGAGAAAGGCAAAAGGAGAGAAGCTGAGAAAGAGAATAGATGGGATAATGAGAGAAGCAGTAGGAGATAGGGATATAAGACATGACAGATAAGATATAACATGTATAATACATTATGACAATTTAAAATCACTTTTACTAATTTAAACAAAATTAAATGGCAAGAATTTTACAAAAATGTCAAAAGCAAGTACTAACCAAGGCAAAATAATAGTCCATTAATTATATTGCATGAACGATTACTTTATCGAACCTTACATTTTGATAATAGCTGTCAATAAGCCAGTTCGTAATTAGAGCAAGGAGCCCGGAAGACGTCACAGGTCATAGGTCACTGTACCACAGAAGCTAGCTCGCGCGCGCGAGCGCTAGTAAGGAAAAACGCACGGCGGCGCGCGAGTATGCACACGTGTAGATTGTCAATGCATAATCCTTCTTCGCGATCGTGGAATCGAACTCGTCGAAAACGTGACATTTACAGTGCAAGATCTGTCTGTATTTCTTTGTTTCTTGTGTGTGATTTGGCTGTTTTACAATGGCGGATGAAGATCAAGAAGTATCTATCGACGAAATTAAGTTGTGGTCTGTTGCTGCGTTGAAGGACTTTCTCCGTAAAAGGAACTTGAAAGTCAGCTAATGTGCTTTCGTACTCCTTTTTTTTTTTTTTTTTTTTTTCATACACATTTTTTCTCTTTTTTTTTCCAACGCTTTATTTGTGTTTAAACTCAACTAAATTAGTTCGTATAACTCACTGCACTTTGTCCTTATCCCTCGATGGTCTGTTGAAATCTTTTGGTCAACATTTAAGCCCTTTTTCATTTTTTTGGAGACTTTGATCGATGTCTTTGAAAGCGTCGCGGCACCAGCTTCGCGAGTTCGCGGTCGCAACAATCGAAATAGCGGGACTTCACGAGCAGCTATGCCGTTAGGTAGCCGGTGACTTGAACGTGTGGTACGCGCGCGCTGTACCGGTTACAAAATGTTCATAAAAATTAAGTTTCTTGCAGTACGATGTGACAGAAATGATCGAATTTGTTGGAAGTGTTAGCCAGATGGTGTTCTTTTTGCCCAGTTAGCACTGAAAGTGTCATGAAATTAGTATTTATGAAGAAATAGCTTCATTAAGTGTCCGGTGTCATACCAGGAAGTAAATTGTCCATTGACACATACACTCAGTGTCGTCTGCTAAGCCCATTTTTCGATCGAGCTGTGGTTCATCCACAGAACCCGGCCGTCTAGATCGTAATTACGCGCATGCGCAGTTTGTAATTACGAACTGGCTTATTGAAATTCTTGGAACAAACTTATACTAGGCGTATGACCCTGGCATGATTATGAACAGTCATATCAAGTTCTTTAACACAAAGAAGTGTGACGTAATACTAATACAAAGTTTGGTTCAATTTCTACATAATACATAACTGCTAATGAACAATCTTGGAACGAGCCTGGGTGTATGACCTTGGCACAGCTCAAACAGCCGAGCTCGCATGCCTATTAACCCGTCAAAAGTAATTACCATTATGACCGTAATCACCCTTGTCTAGTATAAGGAAGGGTGAAAGTGGGTTATGTAATTATGTCATGATTTTAAATAAAGACGGTGTAATATAAGCATGTAGAAATTGAAGTAATGGTTATATAATTATTTTGTAGCACACATCTACTAAAGCAAAGACAAATATTTAAAAAGATGACCAGTTATACTGGATTGATGGAAAGCTGTTGCTTTATGAAATTGATGACATTGTTTGAAAACACAACTTAAAATTTAATAAAATATTAACAATGTTTCAAATTATCAAGGAGATTTCATGTCTTCGATTTGAAACTTCTTAACAGTCCCAAATATTTGCTATATATTCCAACATGTCCAAGGCTACAATTGGCCTACCATAATTGTAATAATAAATCAAACTTAGAATTTAAAGGGGTAGTTTAGTTTTGGTAAGGCTGAACTTTATTAGCCAAAACCTGCACAGTAACATTATAAACTAATAGTTATAACTCCACCATGCTCGAAAGGTGTACAAAATTAAAAACGACTAAGTAAAAAGCCTGTTATCATTCAAAAAGTGCCATTAAAACACAAGAGGGCGCTTTTTAAAAAGGCATTGGTTTCAACCATTTTTCATACACATTTATGCATGTGATGTTTTATTGATATAATGATTAAATAGCGAGATCATCAACAACTATTTAAAAAACGCTTTTGAAAATTTTTGAAAAAGTGCAAGCATTTTTTTATTTTTTCTAAAAATCATCTAATTATTTGGGCCCCAAATAATTATAAGATCAGATATATTTATTGATATTTCAGCCGTTTCTGGGTCGATTTTGACCAAATAAAGTTTATTCTGCCATTAAAATTGCATGTTCTCTCAAATTCGACACTCAGTTTTTCATTACCTTACAAAAAAATTGTGATGTGCAGCGCCCTCTCTACCAAAACTAAACTACCCCTTTAAGTTCAACTTGAAATCATGTACATCCCCGGGATCATACTCAAATTTGTACTCGCATTAACCTGTCAAAACTGATTATGATTAGACGATTATCACCACTGTCCCACGTCCACATGTCACAAGTGATTATCAATGAGGTGAATGAGCGCTATAATCCCGTTATGATTTTTAATTTTTTTGATTTTGTTTGCAAGGCAGATCAAACCCAGGGCCAGCCAAGAAATAGGATAATGTATACGCATGCACTGTCGTAGGTAAAAGTTCTGCTCGGAGTCGAAATGTAAGAAAAGAACGAAATTTAATAAAATACTCCGTGAATTTTGTTTTCAGTGATATTTTGGCCATAGGCCTTTGTCAAACCTGAGTATATAGTGACCACCATGTTCCAAACCGGGTTACAAAGCAGTGCCTTTTTTCTGCATTGGATCACTTTTTTGCCACTATAATTATAGGCAGGTTGGCCGCTATATAAGGGTTGCCTCTAAGATAAGTTTGACCGTATATATGCCCATTAAGGCCAATTAGTTGCGTAGCTAATATGAGAGCAGGAATCCCATCCCTCCTTATCCCAGTGCCAGTGCAGGGGTATATATACGGGGTGGAGCACGGGGCACAGCTCTTCCAATAATTCGATGAAAACAATAAAACAGCGAGATTTAAAAAAGAAGAAGATTCAATAAGTGTGCCCCAAAATGATTCAAGTGTAGCCCCCCCCCCCCCCATTTCCGAATAAATTGTATCATGCTATATAGTCCGAACAAATCAGCCAATGTTTCGAGGGTTCTTTGAAGATTTTTTTCCTCACCCGTTTTAGTATGACGTCACAATATTAAAAGACCGGGCTCCAAAATGAGATGGATTTTTCTGTCTATACGCTCCTCCGTGATGGGGTAGAACACAAAGAGGAGAGAGAGAGGAGGTAAGAAGTGTCACTGTGCCTGTGATTCACTTGCCCCCCCTTGCCCCACCACCCCCCCCCCCCCCCCCCCCACTTCGTCCCCTATCCTGCCCCACCCCGGTCTATGTTGACCATGGATGTACGTCATCATCAACTTAGCAATTAATCGACTTTTATAGAATGTACTATAGTGGGTGTAACAAGGCGACTGTCAAATTACTCAAATACATGAATTTAGCTTATAACAGAAAATACAATTTATAGCATAGATAATTAATTATACTATTATGACCCACAAATAGAGCACCTAAATCTACTGGGTATATTATGGAGGATAGTTGGTGACAAGGTGCCTGTCAAATCATTTACATCAATTTATCATGCTCTTATATAACATGTATTGACTGTGTAATGTTTGTTATTATGACCTAGTCACAATTATCAAGAGATAATCCTTAATTTTTGTTAGGGTTAGGGTTAGGGTTAGTTGCAATTAATCGACTTTTATACAATGTAAAGTGGGTGTGACAAGGCGACTGTCAAATTACTAAAATACATGAATTTAGCTTATAACAAAATACAAAAAGTAAAATGAATAATTAATTATACTATTATTACCCTCAAATTGAGCACCTAAATCTACTGGGTATATTATGGGGGATGGTTGGTGACAAGGTGCCTGTCAAATAATTTACATCAATTTATCATGTTCTTGTATGATATTTATTGATTATGTAATGTTTGTTATTATGACCTACAACATTATCAAGAGATTAAATGGATCTAGTAACTAAATTGGCATGTGCAGACAGCGATGCATTGTTAGTATTTTATATTGTTCTGATTTGATATGTCCTCTAAGTATTGTGCGAAAATTTCACGTAAAATGGATGTTCTATGTATATGGCCGAGTAATGAGCTAAAATGCAAAGTGATTGTTGCTAATCCATTGCACTGACTTTGTACACAGTTATACATATCCAGTGGATAGTTATAAATCCGGACATATAAATCGTAAATATTTTTCTAACGAAATGGAAATTCGAAAAACCAAAACCTGTTCCACGTGCTTCTATATATTGGTAATACGAATACAACACGAGAGAACTGTTAGATGTATTATTAAGTTTTGTGGATTTTGACAATGTTGCTAGATCCCTTTAAATGTAAGAAACTAGGACACCGACAATTAAATGACATATGAATGAAAATAAATGCAATTGTGCTTTCATCAAAAGAGAACAATATCTGATTCTGCCACCGAAAACATAAACAGGATATAAAAGTTATTTCCTTTATTTTCTTCTACACATTACCGGTATGGCATTATGGAGTAACCCTTTTCTGCTCCATTTATTCCAGTCATTTGCTTTTATTTCCTTATAATGACTCATTATTTTATTGTCAAACCCCGCTCTGCCGGAAATTAAATGGATCACTTCAATAATATTACTCAAACAACAAATAACATTACTTATGTTTTTTCCTCTCAAAGTTTAGGAAACTCTGTGCGTCTGATGACGTCATTACCGTTTAACCCTAATATCCGTTTAACCGTTTAACCCTAATATCCGTTTAACCGTTTAACCCTAATATCCGTTTAACCGTTTAACCCTAATATCCGTTTAACCGTTTAACCCTAATACAAGTTTGCTTACCTTCCCCTGTTAATGTTATTATATTTTATATTTGACATGTTATAGGTTATTATATATAGTACAGCAATACAAGTGTTGATTTTACATTAATCATTGTTGATGTTCTTGTTTATGGATGTGAATGTTATTGAATCAAAAAGGGGGTCATGAACAATTATACAGAGAAAACATATGCCTTCGGCCAACGCACTGCACAGACAACCTTGTCAACAAAGGGCGAAAGAAAACAAACGTGACTGAATGGTGAAATCAAAACAATGAGGATATTTTCAATGCTGTTATCATGATGAAATTATGGGATTATGATTATTGAGCTGTCTGTATGAGAACATTCTGAACTATGAATAGAAGTTGTATCACGAAACCAAAAACCAACTAATTAGTCATGAATGCGGTGTTAATTGAGGTTTGTGCGTGTCATATAGACGCATATTATTTGTTTTGTTTTAATTGTGTGCGTGTTTAGCGTGTGTCTCTGTGTCTTTGTTCTGCTTGTTTGTTTGTTTTAGGTTTGTTTGAGTTTGGGCATGTTTGCGATTGTGTGTGTGTGATTGTATCGGATTATAGATATAGTTATGATGTTATGAAAAATACCAACGAATTGGCTCCGCTAAGGCAACACTCCGGCAAGAGTTAGCCCATAAAGTCACAATTAGTAAATGTCCAAGTATAAACAATCTAGCAGGTTGGTTATTCCACACTCGTCATCAATGAGTGTCATGGTGCTCTTATGCATAGCAAGTGATAATGGGTGTGCGTGTGTGTGTGTGTGTGTGTGTGTGTATGTGTGTATATATGTGTGTGTGTGTGTGTGTTCTCACGACGATATTTTTGTGGGGTCTCATGTGGGTACAATCATAACCTTATGGGGAATTTTTTCATGTGGGGAATAAATCATGGGCCCAACTAAGGAATTGCTAAGTATTGGAGAGGGCACTTCACAAAAAAAAAATTGGGAGATAATGGAAAACTGTCAAATTTGAAAGAACATACAATTTTAATGACAGAACAAACTTTATTTGATCAAAATTTGTTCAGAAACGGCTGAAATATCCATAAACATATTTTCATTAAAAAAATTCTTCGCCAGGGGATATTTTGACTATTTAAATTTTTTTTTTTTAATGCTTAAAGGGCAATGAAACTATGGCTTTCGGCTATTATTATCGTTTAGAGGGTGAACAGACATTTTATTTGATACATAACTTGGCAATTTTGGCCTCCTGGATCCCATGAAATCCTTACGTGAACATACCCACATTTTACTAATTCTTACGGCGGCAAAAGGTGATGGGAGCGGCCATGTTCTTGTAATTGCCCGACATGCTTTGCAAACTATGACGTGTGTGATACGGGCTGAACAAAAAGCTTTTCACTGATTTACAGACTCGTCAAAGCATCTACAAGTATTCAGACAATGGTTTGAATAGGTGCTATTGAAATGCATTAGTGCATATCACTGACCGTAAGTCCGCACAAACCTAATAATGGCGGCCTCCAGTGTTCGCATGAATAGTGGTAAACTCGATAGAGTTTTCACATATTTCTCCCAAAGCAGAAATCTGAGTCGGAGTTTTGTTATATATAATAAAAAGGCATATTACGATGTATCAAGTAGGATAAACTCTATTCTTGAGTTGCATTGCCCTTTTTAAAGACTTCTTAAAAAAAAAATCTGAATAGGTTTTTAAAAGGTTGTTGATGATATCTCGATTGAATCATTATTTTAACAAAACATTAAATGCACAATTTTGTATGAAAAATGGCTAAAACTAATGAGTTTTTTTAGAGAGCGCCCTCTTGAGTTGTAACGGCTCTTTTTGAATGATAACAGGGGTTTTACTTAGTCGTTTGTAATTGTGGATACTTTTCGAGCATGGTGAAGTTATAACTATTATTTTGTACCGTAATGGTGCAGGTTTTGGTTACTAAAGTTAAAGGGATAGTTGAGTTCTGGTAGAGAGAGTACAGTTTTAGTCAAAATGAATTTTAGTAACCAAAACCTGCACCATTACATTACAAACTAATAATTATAACTCCACCATGCTCGAGAGGAATACAAAAATTACAAACGACTAAGTAAAAAGCCTGTTATCATTAAAAAAAGAGCTGTTTAAACTAAAGAGGGCGCTTTCAAAAATACATTTGTTTAAACCATTTTAAATAAAGTATTGTGCATGTGATGTTTTGTTTAAAATAGTGATTATAGAGAGATAATCAACAACTATCTAAAAACCTCTTTTGACAATTTTTGAAAAGAGGAAACATTTTAAAACGAATTTTAACGGCTGGTTCAAAATTATCGAATACTTGTGGGGCCCCATATTTATTACAATTGGTTAAGTTTATGGATATTTTAGCCGTTTCTGAACCGATTTTGATGAAATAAAGTTTATTCTGCAATTAAAATTGTATGCCCTTTCAAATTTGACACTCACTTTTTCATTATCTCACAAAAAAATATTTTGTGTAGCGCCCTCTCTACCAAAACTCAACTATCCCTTTAAGTTTGACCAATACTCAACTATCCCTTTAAATCGGCGTATTTAGCTTCATAAAGTAATGTGACAGAATTATGTAACTGTACCCCATAAGCCATACTTGAGGAGATTTTGTAAAATCTTTATATCTAGACACACCCCTATACACTAGGAAGGTTGCCTTTTTTCGTCGCAAAGATTTTGTGAATAGCGCCAGCTTATAGTAGCACACGTACCCCACAAGTTGGTCATAAGTAAATAGTTATTCAAGTGTTGACGTTCAAAGTGATGAGTGGCATTTAAGATAATAAAAATAATGCAATGACAACAGCTGGCTGTTATTTAATTTCCTTTAGACAAATGTTGGATAAGGACAATCAATGTGCATGCATACATGAAAGGGTGTTATCACAATAGCGATTTAGATACAGCACATTTTGATGTAGGCAGACAGTAGTACAATGATAAAGATCTCATACCTGATTGTGTATAAGGAATTATGGTCATTCGCCTTGCCGGGGAAGAAGTAGTTTCTATACGTAATGGGAATACAAATACCAACACTGATCTCATTAGCAAATCGATAAATGATTAATACAAAGTCCATGTGTTTGTTTATACATATTTAATAAGCATTAATGTGTTATCTTATTCATGTGTTGAACCTTGAAATCGTGAGGTTATGTTATGGTGTTTTGTATCCGCGTCGTTGTATACCTAAGTCCTTTTCTGATATATATGTCTCGTCATTTCTTTGTTAAAATAATTCAAACGTCTACGCTTTTGATCTACATTCTAAGTTTGCACAATGGTTGCAATTGACGCACCATGGACATACAATTATATAATTTGAATTTGATAGAACGTACAATGTACTTATAGACATAATGGCAATGTGTACAAGATTCAACGTGGCTGAGGCAAAACGAAACATTCACTTCATATTTATTTCTCTGTCTTTTCTTCGCATGAAGTTTCTTTGACACGCGGGGCGGGTGGTGCGTGTGTATTACGAACGCACATGAACTGGTTGTGAAGGGAACGTTTCTCTCCGATAGGATTTGAAATGCTATGTAGGGACTTTTCAATAATAGGTTACTGACGTTCAAAGTGAGGATTTACGTTATAAGAGATACAAATACAATAAAGCAAGCTGACATTTATATAAAGTTCCACAGATGAACAATAAGTCAACAACAGTTTACGCATATATTATATCAAATTATGTTATCACAACAGCGAGTTTCATAAAGCGAAAACATATGGACGAATATTCAGATAACAGTACAATGATAACAAACACATACAGTCATGTACTTGATGGTGGACTTGGAACGGTCGGTAGACTTTTGGCTACTAAAGAAGCAGTTGATAAAGTGGGAATATGAACGTCCAATCTGATTGTTAGAAAACAAAACTGTCAAGATAATTTAGAAATGCATAACTTATGTGCCTATATTTACCAGTGTAGATAGATCATACTACATTAACTGCGTTTCTTATGTGCTTTTTATTATGATAATCCTAGGCTGACTTTAAATTCAGGCATTATATACGTTTGTTGGTATCCGAGTTGTGTTATATACCTGTCCTGTTTTTTTCTGTTCATATCAATGTTCGATATGGAGTAAGAGGTAAATGATTTTGCTTTCTTTCACCTTCAAGCTGTAAGCGGTAATGCTTATAAATCTACAATCTAAGAACTTAACAGTCAATATTTACAGTCTGACAGAAATACAAGAAATGTACATCGTGGGTAAACTGATTAATTGAATAAGATAAATGTACAATGTAAGTGCCAATTGGAATATTGAAAATAGTCAAATAGGCTATAGTCCCATGCTTCGAAAACGACATAATATACACTCATTAGAACATCGCAGACAGTACCGTTTAAAATGTCGGGAAAAAAAACAGTCAAGTTACGTATTCGAAATAGAGTATGTCGGCTATTTGGATATACTCTATGTTGCACTATCATAATTATGTAGGCTATATAATCAAATACATTTTATAGTTGTTAATTTATGACTTTACCAAATACAGAAATGTTAATAGTCATGACTAAACAACTTGATTCATCAGATATTAAACGACTCGATACAGAATATAGCCTTTTGTATGAACAGGAAACATGTCACCATATAAGCCAGTTCGTAATTAGACTATGGAGCTTGGGTGACGACAGAGGGCGTAGTCCGATATTCCATCAACGGGCGATCAACGTACAGTAAAGTGTATGGTAGTATGTCATATTACCGGATAATTTTAGTTTGACAGCATAAAACAAACATTAGATGCATAAAATCAAAGTGGAAAAAATACGAGCAGCTGCATAAACTCATAAAGAACACATTTGTTGTAAAGTATATTCAAGAATTTACCGATTTTTCCCCATCAACTTTCTTGTGAAAAACAGGTGAATCATTTACACGCAATAATGCTACAAGTACAAGACGGACGATAAGCATACCGCCCATTCGTACAATGTACCGTTTAAAATATCTATCTATCTATCTATCTATCTATCTATCTATCTATCTATCTATCTTATCTATCTATCTATCTATCTATCTATCTATCTATCTATCTATCTATCTATCTATCCATCTATCTATCTAATCTAATCTATATCTATCTATATAATTATATATCCAGCTATTGTATCTAAATCATACAGTATCTATATTATATAATTGAACGCATATGTTTTATGACGCAATCGGAAGGAAAACAGACGGGATATAGTATTTCTTTCTACATGTAGCGGTCTTCAAAACAAGAAAGTCGGTAATCATTATCAATTTATATACATTGTGGATCACATAAACGAAATTTTGTTTGCATTTGCTAATAAATGGAGAGAGAAATCAGTCGGCAAAAAATGTTTTTGCGTTTGATAGTGCAGCATTAAGCGGAATACGATAATACGTGCGTGCTAATACGCGCGTGCTATATAGCCAGGTCGAGCAAGGCTCGGTGAAATTATTGATCAATAAATATCATTACACATGAATAACACATTCTATCAAACCGGTTTTTGTTCTATGAAATAGTACATATTATGCTATTAACCTTGGATGGGGTGAATACAAAAACGATGGGCTGATTTTGATCCTGATCCAGATTTAAAAAACGTAAACAAATAATTCGCATTCAATTGCACGTGTGGCTCCTTTGATTCTCGCGATCGATGGAATCTGGCCGTAGAGAGCAGTAATTACGCGCATGCGCAGATTGTAACTACGAACTGGCTTATTGAATGCAATTTTCAAGAAAACAACCTATTTCATGAAAAGATCACTTTGTTGCATACTTGTGTCCACGACTAATAATTATTGATCATTCAGCTGCAATCAGAGGAGCTATTTAGGCCTACATTGCGAGTTAAAAATAGGAAGGCTGGACTTCATTGGTTATTGCATGGTTATTGGTTATTGCTGGCATTTTGGCTTACTGATACTGAAAGGCGCATAATTCCCGTCACTTCTAGACGTATTGTTCATCTTGGGTATCGCTAATAACGGAAATAATCGATGTTTTTAAACCACTATCTTTTTTTACTGCTCCGGCCGCCATATTTCCCAACGGTTCCGCATGAAACGTTATTTGATTGGCACTTTTAAAAGCTGGATACACCATGTCAGGTTCCCATTTTTGTCAACTTTTACCAGGTCAGTGCCTGATAAATCGCACTTTATACTGCCCGTCATTGTATCTAACAGAGAAATCTGCTCAGCTCATATTCATTTTTATTTGATTTCACTTATTTGTAGGTACATATACATTAGTATGCTTCTACTTACGATGTATAGCCCCACAACCCCTCCCCCCTTCCTTAGCATAATTGGAAATAATTGAAGCATATTTAGTTATTGATAGTTGATATTTGAACAGAGAACAACAATTATAGATTCACTCCTATTCTGGATAAAATTTCACTATGTATGTGGAATTTCCAAGGTAATTTCCAGCCACACACATGAAGGATGTGGCGTTCTGTGGCAGAGCACTTAGCTGTACAATACCAACATAACTTGTACTATCATGTATGAGCTCACTGCTCTGATTAATCCAGTAATTGGTGATGAAGGGATTTGGCTGGTTTAACACACTGCATGTTACATCCCGGGTATCCCTGTTGAAGGTTACTAATCAATGGCATCTGATGGAGGAGGATCTGAAATAGAGAAGATAAAAGGCAATTCGAATATTAAATAAGTTTTAATATGTTCTCCCACATAATATACTTTTTAGTATGATATTATCCCGAATCTTTGACTGTAATGTTGTTTGGGGGATTAATACAAAAAAATAAGTTCGATTTAACCTTTGCAAAAAAAACTGCAATAATGAAATATGTAATGGCTCCACATACTCAGGACATACGGATCCAATTTGTTATCGTTTATGGGTATTCATTTCTAATCATTTGTTTAATTTTGTTATATAGACATTCATAAGTATTCTACTCGAACTGCAACCGATTTTCATTTATATAATCCCACTCTAACAATAACGCATAAGTGCATTATACATGCTGGTCCCGACGTGTGGAATCCTAATTTACAAAATATATAGTACATGTATTTAGTGGCGTAGCTACGGGGGGGGGGGGGGGGGGGGGGGCACGTGCCCCCCCCCCCCAATAATTTCGAAAACACAATAGAAAACATAAGGGGCAATTTTTTGAAAAAACAAAGAAATACGTAAGGTGTGCCCCCCCCCCCCCAATAATTTTCGTGCCCCCCCCCCCAATCAGTCCGACCACGCTACGCCACTGCATGTATTATTTAGTATTATTATTAGTTATCAAATTAGGAAGTACATTATCAACATATCAGTTTGTTAAATTGAGTTATATTTGATAGTTTCATGACACATTTGAAAACAGGATGCTCCCTTTTCTGAATTAAATTGAAAATTGAAAATTTACGAATTTAATTCAGGAGATGGAATGTCCTATACAGTGTGCGTGTCCAATTTGTCAGCTTCTGACTGGTAACTAGGCAAAATTAGGAAGACCGCAAACGTAACCAACATGGGATATGTGCATGTATGCAATATTATGGGCCTATCCAGCAATCAAGTGGTCATCGATTTGAACAGTCACAGTCTACTTTTCTAGAAAGAAAACAACTATTTTGGGCCTCCTCGGGTTTCCTTCCGGATTTTTCTTTGTCATTTAGAATTCACACTCATGACTTACATAGTACGTCGAGTGTCTCTGATACTATCCCATTGAGTGCAGTCACTGCATGGCCTCCAATGCTGCACATTAGCTGCTGGCCATCATCTGCTGATGTTGGTGTGAATGTGAGCACACTCCTGGTGTTGGTCAGGTCTGGGTCTGCGTTGGCAGGGTTGGTCTCTACCGTGACACCACCCATGGACCACGTTATGGTTTCCTGTGGCTTGCCTCCCACTGCATCACACTGTGCTGTACAGGGGCTACCAGCAATGCACGGTGTCGATATAGTCAGAGTGCGGGTTGACCCGACTAGTTGATGGAAAGACATGTATACATGTATTAGAATCATGAATGTCTCTAGAATCTGACATATGAAATCACATGGTGCACATCAAAATTACCAAGTATGTTGTAGGGTTTGATAGACACGTGTGACACTGGATTAGTTATATAACATTTGCTGTTGTAAAATGTCAGATATAGACATATGAATGTTTAGGTTAACCAAACCCCGCATTAATTTGAGACATTCTGTGAACCAGCGTTGTAAATGAATTATTATTAGATTGCATTTCTCCCAAAATGTGGATAGTTAATTACAAGTACTAATTTCACATAGGGCAAAGAATAATTTGTTTGATGCTATAAATAACATTACCTTCTACAGCAAAGCTGATATCCGACGAACCTTCACCAGCAACTTGGCATTTATAACACCCATCATCTCCCAGCGAGGCTCCCGTCTGCGCACCTCTTATCGTCATGGTGGATGTATCACCAGCCTCTGATACACCAAAGTTGAGATATTTATCATTAACTGAAGCTTTTGCTCCAGCAAGAAATATATTTTCACTCGTTGTACTATCTAGCCAAAAGAAGGTCGGTGATGCTACACCTGATGATGTGCATGTAAACACAGCATTACCCCCAACAGCCACTTCCGTGGGGCCGGTTAGGGTCTGGCAATGCATGTACCTCGCAGCCTGTCGGATTCAAAATGGATTTTTGTTAAGTCATAATTATATACTAGTATTGAAAAAAGTTATTCATTGGGAAAATTGAAAACATTGGTTACCGGTGCGATCTTGCATTTAGCCATAAGGGGTCAAATAACAATCAATGTATAAGGAACAGAACAAGAAGTTTGTGAAATGTTGAGCAAAACCGATATTAAAAGAATAAGAATGGCCGTAGGACCGAGGTTTATCAAAATGAACAAAATACCGATATATTGGGCACTGTCACAGCTGACTATCTAATAAAGCACCCATTTTCAACATAAACCATTTATTTTATCAGTGGCTTACATGGACACTTCAATTCACAGTTCAATTAAATTGTTCATATTTTGTCGATGCTGACTTACCGAGACCAAAATCAAAAGAGAATACAGAAGCGATGATGGTGTCAGATAATGCATGGTATGAGATGTGGTCGAACAGTAATGTTGAAAAGCAACTGTAAGAAAGAGAGGATGTGGGGAGGTATATAGTTATCAATAAGACGTAGACTGTACACAAATTCAAACATGACATAAATATAATTCCACAAGAATGCAAACGTGGAAAATATAACATACCGAAACATAACTCTTTGTTTTGACAGCTGTTACATTGAGACTGTTTCTGATATACTGACCGTCTACAGGAAGTCATATTTATCAAAGAATATTAACCATATTCAGAGTTTATTTCTGAATAATAACAATACGTTGTTTTAAAAAAATGGGATAACCATACTCTATTTGTAATGTATTAATACATTGAATGTATATTTGTATAAGTATTACGTTATGATTATTTCATCAAGACCATTCACTTTGCCATAATTAAATTATTACTTGCTTTCATTTATCTTATTCTATGTGTGCTTTTTTAAATTGTTGTGAATGTAGATAGGTTTGGTGCTTTCGTGTTTGTTTTAAGTTTAATTAATGTATGCATTTTTGAAATCTTGTATTTAACTTTCAATTTGAATCGGAATAAATGCTCGAATGAAAAAATAGTAAAGTAAACTGAACTAATAGTAAGCCTTTTTGGGGGCACACTCTATTCAATGTTAGTCAACAATTTCTAAAGCGTTTTCTAATACTATATTAATTATTTTGTTGTCAAATTATTGACAGGGGCACGTGCCCCACCCCTCCTCCTTAGATAAAACCGATTAACCGTCACTCCGAACCCAAACCAGATTATGTGTTTTCTAAGAAATAACTGAACATTTACGAATCCAGGAGAACTCGGCCAACGGCTTACTCGACCCATACCAGCCCGGCCAACGCGACCCCTACATACTCGGCCAAACCGAGTTGGTAGGTGTCGGGTCTGACCTCGGACAACTCGACCTCTGTTGTTTTTGTTTAATTGTTGACATTTTAAAACACCAGGAGTAATGACCTTTCAAAAATCAAATTATCTCCACAAATACTTTATTTCCCGTAACCCAATTTTCACATGATTACCGTAAAGACCAATTCCTCACATTCTGTTGCTTTTTATTTAGAAGAAAATATTTAAAATGTCGACAATTCAACAAAAATAACAGAGGTCGAGTTGTCCGAGGTCAGACCCGACCCCTACCTGCCTACCAACTCGGTTTGGCCGAGGACTTAGGGATCGTTTGCCCAGCTGGTAAGGGTTGAGTTAGCCGTTGGCCGAGTTGTCCAGCACCCATTTTGGGATATCAGTGTCTTAGTGCAAAAACCACACGATTAGGCAGGATAAGTGTTTGTTCATACTCATGATTGTGTGTCATTGAGAATCTTCACGTATTAGCATGTATGTATACAATCATGTAAATATTCAACATAATACAAAAAAGGAGACTTTGATAAATTTGGCCAAGTCTTATATCGTTTTCAATCTCAAAATGTTTTGGATGGGAATGCAAAGATCTTATTCATTGACTTACCAAATATTATCAAAACAGTCACCAACCAGGAATGAACTGTTAGATTCGTTGTGGCTTGTTGTGTGAACATTAATAACGCTTGATCATTGTTTTCCCAGGCGCTTCCATTTAGGCCTTCAGTAGACTGGTAGACCGAAATTCCGTGATATAAAGGGTAAAAACCCCACTCACAGATCTTGCGTTCCGGCAGATGAACAATACTATGTCTTATAGATGTCAGTCCTATATGTTTTCAGCCGATTGCTAATAAAGTTTAATTCAGTAGTCAGTACGTGTCTACGCTATACGTATCAATGTGAACCAAAATAACGTTACAATGCATGAAATCCGTACAAAGTACATTTAATACAAAGAGGGCGAACTTCATGCCTTCATGTTTAAAAACAAATGCAAAGAGGTGTCCATTATTATGAGTTAAAGGGATAGTTGACTTTTGGTAAAGAGAGTACAGTAACTTTTTAGGAACCAAAACCTGCACCATTACATTACAAACTAATAGTTATAACTCCACCATGCTCGAAAGGTAACAACAAACAAATATGACTAACATTCAAAAAGAGCTGTTAAAACTCAAGAAGGCGCTTTCTAAATCTCATTATTGGTTTCAACCATTTTTAATTTTAAAAAATTGAGCATGTGATGTTTTGTTAAAATGATTAAATAGAGAGATCATCAACAACGTCTTAAAAACATATTTTGTAAATTTTTGAAAGTTGTAAGCATTTTATATTTTTTTCAACGGCTAGTTCTAAAAATTGTGGGGCCCCACAATAATTATAAAAAAGTTATATTTATGGATATTTTAGCTCTTTTTGAACCGGTTTTGATCAAATCAAATCAACCACCCACCCTCTTTACAGTAACTATAAAGGCGCTGGACATAGCTCTTATTAGAACTACACGCTTAGGAATACAAGCTTAAGAATACCAACAGTCCTTTCCAGGACTACCAACAGTCCTTTACAAGTTCTTTGCCACTTTATCTTAAAAATTACATATATTATTTGTATTCATTTCATCTTGACATAGCGTTATGTCATTTTGGGGCAATATGTGATATTTCAGTCTAAAGATGTAGTAATCTAAAGAATATTGTAATAAAATAATATGTGCAGGCAGTGAAGCTATTAATCGTAACTTCCAAAATATGCCTGATGGAATAAAGTCATATTTAAATTTTGAAGACGGTCGCATCTCTTTAAAATTGTATCAACTGGTGTTTTGTTGCGCTCTGCAACTACATATTTTGTGAAACAATCATAAACTCACTATTATCTCTGAAATATAACTTTAAAACCAGTCAAGCATACAGAGTGCATATTTTCCATTCTCTGGGTAGCTTTCCAGTCAGGTACTAAGGTACTAAGATGAAATCAAAATGAGCATATATACTGGAATGGGTGTCTGAGGTATGTGTGTGCCGGTGTAGGTGTCAGGGGAGGATTTAGCGTTTTGCTAAGGGGGAGGGGGGGGGGGGGGGGGGGGTTGGGTTGACCCAATGACGATGCGGATACTGTGTGGGTCTGGACACATGATGGCGTTTTTCTATGCACATCACATTTTCACTTGGCAGCCCAAGGGGGGGGGGGGGGGGTTAAACCCCCTAACCCCCACCCCCCCCCCCCCCCGGAGATCCGCCACTGGGTGTGTGACGGTGTGATCGGTGCTTTGGTGGGGATTGGGTTTTTCTTGGGCTAAAGGGGATGGGGGGGGGGGGGGGGGGGGGGTAAAGGAGACGTGAGGAAGTAGCATGTCTTAGTTCCTTTGATCTTTTATTATAATAATAATGCTATTTATTCAACAACAAACAATTCACATTAACAGCTAGAAGCTGAATTGCAGCGTCATTTTCAACACTATTTACAAACATGGAAATAACATAAATGAACTCACGATAGAAAGAAACGTTGATATATTATATACAATAATAAATGAATGAACTACATCATAAAATACCTGAATAGTATCACGAATTAGGCATGAATACTAACGAAAAACAGTAAATCATATTGTTGTTTTATATATCAATTAATGAATTAAGTGGTTACAAAAGTATCAAAGGCATCATGTCTAACTTTATATTTCCTAATTCAAATTTTATATTTTAAAATTAAAATCATTATGATTGATATAACAATTACTGGGCTAATTAAACTACGCAAATTACATAAGCTAGTTGCAATGCATGAAAGTAAGTAAGAATTTGTCAAGGTTGTATACTACATAAAATATGAATCATCACATTGTCATATGCAGCGATATTTACAAACTTCAAAATAACTTGAACGACTCACGAGGTATAAGGAGATCTGAATATATATAATAATTAGAGAAAGACAATCCTAATCACAAATGAATAGCATTACGAATTAGCCTGTGAATTCTAACCAACGACAGTAAATAATATTGTTATTTTATATATCAATACATCAAATAAGTAATAACACAAGCTAATAATATTATATTAAGGCATCGTGTAATAATTTAATTTTCTTATGCAAATTTAATATTTTAAAATAAAATTTAAAATCATTATAATTAATATTTAACACTTACTATAAGCAAGCTAAAGATTTATAAAAACAACTAGATAAACTAGAAGCAATTCTTGGAAGTTAGTAATAATTATTTATCAAAATTGTATAATACATGTATATGAATCATAATTTCTTGCATTCAATTGCTTAACTAACTTCATTCAATTGTATGGATTATTAATATAATGATATTACCCATAAATTGAAACTCTTACACACAAAGGCGAATTCAAATGCATTTAAATTCTGTGAACAATATAAAATTGGAGTGTAAATCGTAATAGTTATAATATCCATTATGTTTATTCCATTGAGTCAGTGAATTGAATATACAGTTGATTTGTAATTGTTTATGTATGTAAGGTAATTATTTCTACTTTCATTATAATTGTGTAATTGTTCTATTCTCTGTTTATGAATAAGATGTTAACATTGGACATATTTTGTTTAAGTATATTCAATTGTAAATGTTATGCGGAATACAAATCACTTAAAAAAAATTGTATGTGTGTGTTTGTTGCCGGGGGGGGGGGGGGGGGGGGGGGATGCACGGGCCAAGGACAACCGATTAACTTTATTCAGTATTTTTTTTAGTATCATGCATCCCGTTTACATTGTATTAATTTGGCAATGTTAACCCAAGTTTTAGCGAGTTCATTTTCAGTACTACGAAACTAAATTGGACCATTTTAAAAACAGGTTTATAACAATTCAACTATCAATGTAGGCAGACAGTAGTACAATGATAAAGCTCTCATACCTGATCGTGTATTAGGAATTATGGTCATTCGACTTGCCGGGGAAGAAGTAGTTGCTATACGTAATGGGAATAAAAATACCAACACTGATAATAGCGCTCATTAGCAAATCGATTAACGATTAATACATAGTCCATGGTCCCGTCGCAGAAAGAGATACAATCGATTGTAAGTTACAATTTATTGTAAGGCAGTAAATTTGCGCGTTTCAACAAATCAGTTTGGCCCATTTAGAACACATGATCCAACTTACAATTAATTGTAACTTATATATTACTCGATTGTTTCTCTTTCTGCAACCAAACCCAGGTGTTTGTTTAAACATCTGTGATTAACTTTAATTGCTCAAATTTAATTATTATTTTATTCATGTGTTGAACCTTGAAATCTTGAGGTTATGTTACGGTGTTTTGTATCCGCGTCGTTACATACCTAAGTCCTTTTCTGATATATATGTCTCGTCATTTCATTGTTAAAATAATTCAAACGTCTACGCTTTTGATCTACAATCTAAGTTTGCACAATAATTGCAATTGACGCACCATTGACATACAATTATTATATAATTTGAATGTAACAGAACGTACAATGTACTTATTGAAATAACGGCAATGTGTACAAGATTCAACGTGGCTGAGGCAAAACGAAAAATTCACTTTATATTTCTTTCTCTGTAATTTCTTCTCATGAAGTTTCTTTCACACGCGGGGCGGGTGGTGCGTGTGTATTACGAATGCAAATGAACTGGTGGTGAAGGGAACGTTTCTCTCCGATAGGATTTGATATGCTATTTAGGGAATTTTCAATAAAAAAATGTTACTGACGTTCTAAGTGATGATTATAAGAGATACAACTACAATGAAGCAAGCTGACAGTTATATAAAGTTCAACAACAGTTTACGCATATATTATATCAAATTATGTTATCACAACAGCGAGTTTCATAAAGCAAATACAATATGGACACATAATAATATAATGATAACGAACACATATTTGATCGTGGACTTGGAACGGTTGGTGGACTTCCGGGTACTAAATAAGTAGTTGATAAAGTGGGAATATGAATGTCCAATCTGATGGTTAGAAAAACTGTCAAGATAATTTAGAAATGCACAATTTATGTGCCTATAATTACCAGTGTAGATAGAGCATAGTGCTTTTATTAATAATCCTGGGCTGACTTTAAACTCAGGCATTATATACGTTTGTTGGTATCCGAGTTGTGTTATACCTGTCCTGTTTTTTTCTGTTCATATTAATGTTCTATATGGAGTAAGAGGTAAATGATTTTGCTTTCTTTCACCTTCAAGCTGTAAGCGGTAATGCTTATAAATCTACAATCTAAGATTAACAGTCAATATTTACATTCTGACAGAAATACAAGAAATGTACATCGTGGGTAAACTGATTAATTGAATAAGATAAGTGTACAATGTAAGTGCCAATTGGAATATTGAAAATAGTCAATTAGGCTATAGTCCCATGCTTTGAGAACGACATAATATACATACATTATCGCAGATCAATTACCGTTTAAAATATCGAAAGAAACAGTCAAGTTATGTAGTATTCGAAATAACAATTCAGCTCTAAGTACATGCTTGGTGAATGGCGTATGTCAGCTATTTGAATATACTTTATGTTGCACTATCATAATTATGTATATATAATCAAATACATTCTAGTTGTTAATTTATGACTTTACCAAATAAAGAAATGTTAATAGTCATGACTAAACAACTTGATTCATCAGATATTAAACGACTCGTTGATACAGAATATAGCCTTTTATATAAAAAAAAAAGGACACATGTCACCACATTAAATGCGAGTCTAATGCGATATTTCATGAAAAGACCCCTTTGCATACTTGTGTCACGACTAATATTTAATGAGCATTCAACTGCAAACAGAGGAGCTATTTACATTGCGAGTTAACAAATATGAAGGCTGGACTTCATTGATTATTGTTGGTTATCGCTGGCATGTTGGCTTACTGATACTGAAATGCGCATAATTCCCGTCACTTCTAGTCGTATTTTTCCTCTTGGCCTCACTTATAACAGAAATAATCGATGTTTTGAAACCACTATCTTTTTTGACTGCTCAGGCTGCCATGTTTTCAAACAGTACCGCATGAAACGTCATTAATTGTCAATAATTGTGGGGCCCCACAAGTATTACAAATTGTTATGTTTATGGATATTTCCGCCATTTCTGAACCGATTTTTATCAAATAAAGTTTATCCTGTCATTAAAATGTTATGCTCTTTCAGATTTGACACTAAGTTTTTCATTATCTCACAATTTCTTTTTGTGTAGCGCCCTCTATACCAAAACTCAACTATCCCTTTAAAGGGATAGCTGATGTTTGGTAAAGAGAGTACAGGTTTGGTCAAACTGAATTTTAGTAACCAAAACCTTCACTATTACATAACAAACTAATAGTTATAACTCCCCCATGCTCAAAATTATTACAAAATTACAAATGACTAAGTAAAAAGCCTGTTATCATTCAAAAAGAGCCGTTAAAACTCAAGAGGGCGCTCTCTAAAAAAACATTTTCAACCATTTTCAATAAAATATTGTGCATGTGATGTTTTGTTTGATTAGTGATTAGATAGAAAGATAATCAATAATTATTTAAAAACCTATTTTGTAATTTTTTGAAAAGAGGAAGCATTTAAACAAATGTTTAACGGTTAGTTCAAAATTATCTAATAATTGTGGGGCCCCACAATTATTACAAATGTTTATGTTATATTTCAATTATTTCTGAACCGATTTTGATCAAATTTAGTTTATTCTGTCATTAAAAGTGTATGCTCTATCGAATATGACACTCAGTTTTTCATTATCTCAAACAAAATATTTTCTGTAGCGCCCTCTATACCAAAACTCAACTATCCCTTTAAAGGTTCATACTGCAATATTTATGAATAAGGCAAGTATAGGCAAAGTACCCTCCCAGTTTTTAGATCTTTACATTTGTAATAAAGACATTCATAAGTATTCTACTCGAAATGCAACCGATTATCATTTATATAATCCCACTCTAACAATAAAATCACTGGAATCATTAAAGGGATAGTTGAGTTCTGGTAAGGAGAGTACAGTTTTGGTGAAACTGAATTTTAGTAACTAAAACCTGCATCATTACATTACAAATAGTTATAACTAGAAAGGAACACAAAATTACAAATGACGTAATAAAGATCATGTTATCATTCAAAAATAGCCGTTAAAACGTAAGAGGGCGCTCTCTAAACACTCATCGGTTTCAACCAGTTTGAATAAACAAAGATGATTTTATTATTTAAATATTATGCTCTTTCAAATTTAACACTCAGTTTTTCATTACCTCACACAAAAAATAAGTAGTCTAGCGCCCTCTCTACCAAAACTCAACTATCCCTTTAACGTGTATATCATGGAAAAATATTCAATCTTTCATCAAATTATCATCTTTGAAAAGGAGTTATTTTGAATTTATATTTATTTTTTAATGTCGTACCATACTGCACATGTGAAATTATTGTCTTTAACGCTCTTTGTTAACTATAAATAAGTAAACTTAGCAAAAAAACACAAACCTGTTTGACCAAGTTCTTTGATAATGACTGAAATGGAAGATTGCATGCAGATGAAACGAAAGTGCATTTACATCCATGTTATTCCTGTGGAATGTTACTTACATGACATGTCGAATATCTAAAAACAGATGCAATCTAGATAATTCAAATTGCACGGGACACTTACGACTGCCTACTTGGTGAAATTATTTACAAATAATATTATTTAGTATCATTATTAGTTATCAAATTAGGAATGATAAATATTTACAAAAAGTACATTGTCAACCTTTCAGTTTATTAGATTGAGTTACATTTTATAGTTTCATGACACATTTGAAAACAGAAGTCACCCTTTTCTGAATTAAATTGAAATTAATGAAATTTACGAATTCAATTCAGAAGAGGGAAATGTCCTATACAGTGTGCGAGTCTAAATTGTCGGCTTCTGACTGGTAACTAGGCAAAGGTATACTTAGGTAACCGACATGGGATATGTGCATGTACATGTTATAGCCAAAAATTATTTGGACACCTTGAAAAAATCACTTTAAATGATTCTAGAACAAATTTTAAAGAAAATGTTTGGTAAAAAGCTGCCTAAAACTCATTGTCTGTGTTTATTAGATGCTGCTACGTTGAAATCAAGCTCAAATATAAGACCATTTTTGAAAAATTATCAAAATAATCAATTTTTGGGGTGCCAACAATTATTTGGACACTTGTGCTTTTTAATCTATTTTATTCAAAATGTCAATTTGCAAACATATTTCTGCTTCCCTTGACATTCTAAAGATCACATTAGTGGTCCTTTGCAAACTACCTAGCATTATTTATGTAACCACATACTCGTTGACATGCATGAGTGCACAAAATGCTAGTTTTTCAAGTCATAAGATGAGAGAGCTGTGTCACTGTTACACAATAATCCGTCTGACATGGCATCATTCTTTCTCCCTCCCTAAGGTATTTGTTTGAACACCTTTGATATGAAAATGTTCTTCAGCAGTCATTTCGTTAATCCTTTGGCAGTTTAGGAAGCCTTAAACATGACTAAACCTGCAAAATAGCCAGTGAATTAGAGGAAAAATCACGTTCAACAAGGATTGTATCCAAATTAGATATGAAACTGTCTACCATACACAACATAATACAGAGCTACAGAGAAAATATTGAAAGTATGAATCCAGAGGGATGGGGGTTGAAGAGGAGGATCAGTTTAACAGCCAGATAGTTCAACCAAAGAGCTTGTCATGAACATCAGAAGTTGAAAGAAGTGGCACAGGCTACTGGAACCAAGGTCTACTATCACACAATTATGAACAGGATTAAGTGCATGTGGGGCCTTGTGGGCTCCATGACAGATTTTCTTGCAATAAGCCACTCATCATCAATAAGAACAGACATAAACATCTACAACTTTGGCAGAGAACTTGCTGAAAGGATCCTGCAAGGAAAAATGCAGACCTATCTTGCTAAGAAAAATGTGAAAGTCATCAAGTAAAGTCTTTAAAAAGCCCCTAAATTAATCCAAAAAACAAATTGGGGACGAGATGGAATGGAAATATCCACCAAAACCACCCACTAATGTACAGTGCCAAACAACAGTCAAAGAGACATGCTCCAATGCCTAAAATACACGCTTCAGTGCACATGGGACAGCCTCGACCGGTCCACCTGCATCAATCTTGTTGAGAACTTGACCAGGAGGCTGTGTGATGCAATTGCTGCATAAGGAGGACCAACCAAGTCCTGAGCAGACCTGCAACATATGCCAAATTACCACTTGGTGATAGGTGTCAACATAATTCTTGGTGACCATAAAACTGGAAAAACTGTAAAAAGATATGAACAAAATGGCATGAAAATATAGCATTTTCATTTTTTCTAGAAGAATAATGTGTCAGAATGTAGTTTAGGTCATGTGATTAGTAAAATGTTCTATAAAAATGGTGTTATTCTTGTTAGTTTCATATATTTCAGGGTGTCCAAATAATTTGTGCCTACACTGTATGTAATACTGATTAAATATATCCAGCAATCAAGTGGTCATCGATTCGAACAGTCACAGTCTACTTTTCTAAAAAAAAACACACAACTATGTTGAGCCTACTCGGGTTTTCTTTCCAGATTTTTCTTTGTCATTTAGAGTTCACACTCATGACTCACGTTGTACGTTGAGTGTCTCAGACACTGCCCCATTGAGTGCAGACACTGCATGGCCTCCAATGCTGCACGATAGCGTTTGGCCATCATCTGCTGAAGTTGGTGTGAATGTGAGCACACTCCTGGTGTTGGTCAGGTTATGGATCAGGGTTGGCAAGGTTGGTGTCTACCGTGACACCGTCCATGGACCACGGTATGGTTTCCTGTGGCTTGCCTCCCACTGCATCACACTTTGCTGTACAGGGGATTGAAATAGAGGACAAACATAACAGAAGAGTGATTTCACAATTCCCACCTATCCCATACCATGAGTAATGGAATGACACAATGTCAAGTAAGCCAGAAATGTGTGACATAGAAGTTACTTAGAAGGCACGTGTCTATATCTCTAAATCAAACACACTACCAATTCAGTATTCATGTTCACAATCTGAGACTACTTAATGTTTCCAATGATGCATGGTTTGGCATGCCGGTCAGGGTCTGAGAGAATGTGCACCTCCCTGTTTAAGAAAGAAAATAAGAGTCAAATTGAATGTTGCATCGTAAATTGCTGTAATTATCAAATACACATAGTAATGCTCTGAAGGTTGATGCTTCAGGGCAATTCGAAGCAAACATTGTCCTAACCACTGACACATTTGGTATCAAATTAATGCTAAAAGACTTTTGAGAAATGTACTTTGTATTGAAGAAAATTATTCTCAACAATTTTTTATCATAATTAATTAGCATAAACTCAATTTGTGTTATTTTCACAATATATGCCTTGAATTATTGAGCTTAAAAGAAATGTAAAAGTAAGTTTTCATAAAATGTTCTTATCATTATTGGTGAGATCATTATTTAACATTTTCAAATAAATATAATTTTCAGAATTGTTCCTTTAAAATAATCTGCTTGTTTTAACAAATTCATAAAGGAATATTAATGGGTCAACTATGTTGGCCTGTTTCAGCTCATTAAATTGCTTTGTAATTAAGAAAATTAGATTTTTATGAAATTTTCATGTACACATCACAATGGCAGCAGCTCGCAAATGACGTCATGATACAGCAATTGCGAACGATACAGACAAATCGGAACAAAGGTCAACATGTCATAACTTAAAGTGATCCCTGTAAAGTGTCAGATATTGCACACAATGACATTTGAGACTTCAATCCTATAATAATATCATTGTCAAATACAATTGAAAGACTTGTGAAAGTTTGAAAGTAAACGACCACTGTTTACTTTACCTAGTGAAAAAAACGAATATTGAGTTCATATTTTATCACCGAATACTGATGCGGGCCTGCCGTAGATTTGTCGCAGTAATAATCGTCCGTTTGACGATATCTGCACCCGTGTATACAGACGGTATAGAATGTGGCGCGCTCGGCTCAACAGTCGGGTAAATCGACTCGTTGCGCTGCCTATCTGTCTATCGGGAAGGTTTCCCCCACTCCGCCGGCCCGGGTCCGTGATCGCGTGGCGCGCCGGCCGGGCATGTTCAGCTACGGCAATTGTACTTTTTACCAAAACCGTTTGGGCAACGGTTTTGAGATGATGATTTTCAATGATAACTATCTTCATACTAAAGGGACATTTAAAAAATCTAACCCTATTTTATTTTTCTCTTACCATAATAAGCTAAACAACACGGCACAGAAGAGAAACGAGGAAGCTCCAAGTAATTTTCGTGGAGTTAGACACTTTACTTGGGTCACTTGAAGTGTTGCTCTACAGTTTTTGTTCCCATTTTTCGATCATGAATCTTCTTATTCGACAATCCATGTGCCAACATTGCAAAATGTTTCTGTAGCTTCGAGAGTTTGTTTAATACATGTATGTGTGCATGTAAAAACCCATGGATGTATTTTTACCATTACGGTGTTGCCACAAATATTGATATTCATAATTCATAGTTCATTGGAAAACATTTTGTCCCCCATTGTAAATAATGGTAGAAGAGTGGTACAGACGCATGAGAAAGTTTGTTCTGAACATTTACATTTTATGAGATAATTGAATTTTCGTTGTGAGAAACGCCCTCCAAGAGTCACAGTGTTACCTTGGAATTGCCCTTCATTCAAACTTCATTTCACACATTATGTGCATCACAACAATATGTTGAATTATAAGTTTTGCCTTACAAATAGGTAATGCTTGAATGCAGCACTGTCCTCTTGGCCAAGTTAGTTTTTAGTTAAAGTCCTTCCCGTGCCAATTTTGGCACATAAGGCGGCGATAACTCCAATTCATTAGCCCTAGGCCACATGTCTACTAAAAGTAGCGAAAGCTACAGAAGGGGGCCAGTCCTCTGGCCTGGCTAGAGGGCAGAAGGTACCATTTTAAAAGTCTTTGGGATGACCCGGTCTGGGTTCGAACCCGGGACCTTCCGTGCATGAGACGGACACTCTAACCGCCAAGCCACCATGCTCAGTTCTTTGCCAAGATCCACTATAAAACTAGATGGATTATGCCTCCGCTATCACGCGAATTTAATATCAAGCCCAAATTAACATGCGCTGAATTTATTTTTTTAAAATATATTTTTCATATACATATTTTGAGTCCTGTGACCTTGACCATATGAACCCACTATTTAATGGCTACATTGGCTCCCTAAGAAACATTCAGGTACCAAGTTTAATTGAAATCTGTCATTTAGTTCTTAAAATTTTGCCATTAGAAGTCATTTGTGCATGTATATATATATATTGAGTCCTCTGACCTTGACCTTTGACCTCATGACCCCAAATCTACTCAAATCATTGCCACCCCGATATGTACACTCATACCAAGTTAGAAATTGATCCGTCAACCGGTTCTTGAGATATTGCGAGAACGAGGCATTTTTGCACATATTGATTCCTGTGACCTTGACCGTTGACCTCATGACCCCTAAAATATAATCGGATCATTGTCACCCCAATATGTACACTCATACCGAGTTGGAAATTGATCCGTCAACCGGTTCTTGAGATATCGCGAGAACGAAAACGGGACGGACGAACGGACAACCCAAAAACATAATGCCTCCGGCCACTTCGTTGGCGGAGGCATAACAAGTTTCAGACCACCAAATTGCCATTTACGCCAAGTCTTAGTTGCCCAAGTTGGCTGAGCACTGCAAAAACCATCGTACCTTTCATACACACAATTGGTGATCACCCGTTTATCACAGGTCATCACAGGCATAGTGTGACCCAACCATTATTTTTTTTTTACTGGCATTAGTCTTTAGACAATGATTGTAAACACTGTTTTTTTTTCTCCTAAAAAGAGCTAAAAAATTGTTTTGTTTTGTCTTGTTTTCATTTTGTTTAACAATAACAATACAATACATCAAAAAACCTATGAAATACATTTAAAAATATCAAAACAATTAGAAAACATTCCAGGAATAAGCAGGCTCATCCAGATGGTCTTTTTTTTGGCATTCCAACAGGTTCAATGAATATTATTTGCATTTCACATTATACAAATGATGCGCAGGTATGAGTGGGTCGGTAGGAATTGTTTGCACAAGGTAACTATGGAACTGTTAAACCCACGAGGCGAAGCCGAGTGGGTTTAGACTAGTTTCCATAGTTACCGCGTGCAAACAATTCCACCGACCCACGAAATAAACTTGCGCATCATCTGTTTTATAGAATGGGCATTGTTACGCCCCCCAAAAAGTCAAAAAATTAAAAATTAGAAAAATTACCGGATGCATGAAATAATTTTACCGGACGCATGAAATTTTTTACCGGACGCATGATTTTTTTACCGGACGCATGAAATTTTTTACCGGACGCATGAAATTTTTACCAGACGCATGAAATTTTTACCGGATGCATGATTTTTTTACCGGACGCATGACTTTTCATGCATCCAGTACAATTAATTGTCTGCACAAATTTTGCTCTCAACCAATCAGATTGCAGGGATTTATCAACCCATTCTATAAATGTTTATGGTCATGTGTCATAAACTCGCCTTCAAATAGGTTGGCGCCGTTACATTTTGATTTTTGTCGTTACCATTTTTCTTATTTTTTTTTCAAAACCTGAAACCTTTCTTAACCAAATCTTTCAAAATGCTAATAGCTGCAAAGTTTGAAAGGTATGCCTCTACCCAAAATGGAGATACAGCTATTTGAAGGTTGGAGCAAGAGGGTGGCGCAGGAAGCTACATCAAACTACATGCCCCCCCCCCCCCCCATTCCCCTGTTTTACCCCCAGTTCCCTTCTACCTAGCTATGCCACTTCTCTAAATTGCAGAAGGGGGTCTTTGTGGCAACTTGGTAGTGTTATAGAAGAATTTAGGATGGAGTTATTCACAAAAACAGGTTGAAAATGGCGGCCATTTTGAAAATCCAAGATGGCCGCCATAATGGCTTCGGAAAAATGGCAACATGGATGTTTAGATTTGGTGTACTTCAACGCTTCCAAAAATGTATAATATTCAAAATCACCCACAATTTTGAACGAAATTTTGAACGTGTGATATACGTATCACCTAATAAATAAATAAATACATAATAACAATCTTGACGAAATCAATTATAGGTGATACGTATGATATTCTTCCTCAGCCTACTTAACTCCACTGCAGGAGGAAGGCCTCTTCACCAATTTTCCATTTTGTTCTATCTTGAGCTGTTCTCTGCCAAGCAATGCCATTTTGTTCTGTTAAATCATCACTCCATCTTCTGCTTTGTCTCCCTCTTTTTCTGGTAAGGTGTCTCGGAGTCCAAACTGTAGTTTTGTGTGTCCATCTGTTGTCATACCTCCTGGCTAGGTGTCCTGTCCATCTCCATTTCTTTGATTTGATGGTCAACATTATATCCTGCACTCCTGATTTCTGTCTTAGATCTATGCAGGGTGGCCCCCCAAAACACGGAACGGGGCACTTCCCAAAATAAAGTAACAAAATAATTATGTCCATAGCATAGAGTGTCTTTTCCAATGAAAAATGATACCAAGAGCAGTCATTTTGGTCGTGTAGTTTTTGTATTTGGGCGCTGGGAGTATTATCAGACACTGACTTGGTAAAAATTGACAAAGATAGGAACCTGACATGGTCTCACTCAAAGCGACCTAAAACAAAAACTACACGTCCAAACTTACTTTTCTTGGTATTGTTGTTCATTGGAAAGGACACCATATCCGATGGACATGTTCATGTTGTTACTTTATTTTGGAAAGTGGCCCGTTCCGTTTTTTGAGGCCAACCGGTATTTGACATCCTGTCCTTCTTTGTTACACCTATCATTATCCTCTTCATAGCCCGTTCTGTCACCCTAAGTCTTTTCTCAAAACGTTTGGTGGTTGTCCATGTTTCAGCTCCATATGAGAGAACAGGTATGATACACTAATCAAGTACTTGCCTCTTCATGGGATGGGAAGAGTAGAATCTCGAAAGATGTAGCTGAGTGAGCCAAACTTCGCACTACCCAACTGGATTCTTCTCTTTATTTCCTCGCCGGTGTCATTGTTGAAGGTGATCTTCTTCCCTAGATATATATAGTGATCTACTGTTTCTAAGTCTTTTCCCAGCACAGTTATTTTGGAGTTTTGCTTATTGTTGCTCATCATGACTTTTGTTTTCTTTATGTTCATGTTGAGGCCTGCTTTGGTACTTTCCTCTGCAAGATCATACATTAGTTTCTGAAGCTTCTCAGGGGTGTGGCTTAAGATGAGGATATCATCGGCGAATCTGAGATGGGTGAGATATTCCCCGTCTACTAGGATTCCTTTGTTGCTCCAGTCAATATTCCTGAATGCTTCCTCCAGGGCTGCAGTGAATAGCTTTGGTGACATCGGGTCTCCTTGTCTGACACCTCTCAGGATTTTGATTGAGTAGGTGATGGTGTCATTCAAGTGAATTCGTGCTGTGGGCTCTTTGTATATTACTTTAATGATTTTTATATACTTCTCGTCGATGTTTTGCATTTTTAAGGCAGCCAGAAGTGACTGGTGGTCTAGTCTGTCGAAGGCTTTTTCATAGTCTACAAAACCTAAACAGAAGTTAAACTGGTATTCCTTTCACTTCTCAATCATTTGGCTTAGTGCATGCAGGTGGTCGGAAGTACGGAAGCCTAGTCTGAAGCCTGCTTGCTCTCTTGGATGGTTGTCCTCGAGCTGTTTTTCTATGCGGGCAAGAATTACTCTGGTAAACATCTTGTAGAGGTGAGGTAGTAAGCTGATAGGCCTGTAGTTCTTTATATCTTTGCTCCTTTCTTGAACATGAGAATGATTTTTGACTCATTCCACTGAGAGGGTATTTCTTCCTCATGCAGGATCTTGTTAAATAGGTCAGTAATTACTGTAATGGTCTCTTCATCCCCGAGGCTCAAAATATATTATGTTAATCGGTCCTCTCCAGGGGCCTTCCCCCTTTTCATTTTCCTTAGGGCCTGTTTAACTTCATCTGGTAGGATAGGTGGCACATCCTCTGATCTACTTGACCAATCTTCTCTTGTTCTCCAATTTGGTTAATCACTACTATAAAAATCTCTAACTATATCGCTGATTTGATGTTTTTTTCACGTATTTCTATTCCATTGGTGTCTGTCATGCTGGACATGAGTTGCCTTCCTTCTTGCAGTTTCCTATTTATGATCTTTGGGCCTTTATGTTTTTCCAGGACCTCCTATACAAACTTTGTTCGGTGTTTTCTCTTCAGCTCTTGTCTTCTCTTACGTATTTGTATTGTTGAGTTCTGTGTACTCCACTTGATGTCGAGGTGAATCTTGTCTGTGTGGTTTGAGTAAGCCTGCTTGCAACAAAGTCTATCAGCCTTTCTCCTCTATCATTCCGTTCCCCAATTCCATATGGGCATACACCTTTCTCCTCCCTGTTCTGTCTCACTCCCACTTTTGCGTTGGAATCGCGCATAATGATCGTGTATGTTGATGTTTCATCTCCTAAAACTTGGTCAATATCTTCGTAGAAGGTCTCTAGGACTTCGTCGTCGTGGCTTGTGGTTGGTGCATACACTTGGATTAGTCTCAATGTATGTTTCTTGTTGACTTGGAGCTTTAGTACTGATACTCTATCAGAGTACCTTTTGAACATCAGTATGTTGTCTTTTATGATCTTGTTGACAAGGAATCCCACTCCGTTTAGACTTCTTTTGGCTGCTACTGAAGTGTACAAGGTATGAACACAGTTTAATTTGACTGCATTTTCTGGTCGTCTGGTTTCTGCTAGGCCGACTACGTGCCATTTAATTTCTTACAGTTCCTCCGGTAGAGCATCTAGACTTTCCTCAGTGCGTAGAGTTCTAACATTATAGGTGCAGATGTACAATTATGTGCGTGTGCTGTGGGTGCGACAGCTTCCCTCTTCCGAGCTGGGTCTCCCTTGCAGGTTTGGATCCGGCCTATCATTAACTGGCCATCTGCCACGGGAAACCTTCACATCCTTCTTCCTAACTCTGTGTACAGAGTAGGGCCCGTTCGGGTCTTGGGCATTGCGACCTCTTCTCTGGTTTGTCTCCATAATTGGTGAAGGTAACTTGCCTAATCACAACGCGCTGGCAGGGCGTGTTGGTGGAGGCTATAAGCCATAGCTCGGCCCTGGTTGGTTTATATTCTAGTGCCTTTGTAGTCATCTCGGTGTTCATTCGGACAGGGAATCAGTCATTCCCCTCTTCTCCAAAGACTTTACCACCCATGTCTCCCACCAAGAATGGTAATTGTGGATCAAGGAATTTGGATAAAACAAGGAATATTAAGGGCCTGAGAGGAGGGCCAACAAAAGCAGCTTAAGAAAATTAGAGACCCAAGTCAGCACCAACACCGAAATGTAGGGATACGCCTTTCCCGTCAACAAGGAGATCTGTGTGTATGTACCCACATGTTGACATCGGTGATGTATTGATCTTTCCTGGAGGCAGGCGCCTCTAAACTACCTAGGGGCATGCTGGACTTAACTAGTTGACAAGGATCTCATCGAAAAGGAGAAAATAGGAGAGAAGGTAACAGGAGTGAAAAGGGTACTTGTATGTGATACAAGTACTAGTAAGACAGCTAAGAGGTAGAGGGAGCTTATCCCCTCACTCTGGTAGAGAACCAGCCAGATATACGTATCACCTAATAATACAAATTCGAACAAACTCAATAGGTGATACGTATGATATACGTATCACCTAATACAAATTCGAACAAAATCAATAGGTGATACGTATTATATACGTATCACCTAACTAGAATTTGAATTCGTCACTTTGACGCAGCGAATTAAGGTATACGTACGTGTAATATAATGATGTCAGAAAAACTAATCGGCAAAAGTTTTGTATTAGATCGTATCTACAACTCGTGTACTTTCTGAATATGAAATAATATTTGGGTGTATCTATACGTTTAAAAGGGTTATGGCAGAATATAAAAGGGCATGTTTTTACCATATTGTGAACATTTGAGCGCGCGCATGTCTCTTTATCATTGAAGCGCTCGTATTCCCCCATTATGCGTCTAAAATGATTTAAATTAAGTGGAACTGTTGAGGGGTATCAGAATCCAGACTCATGAAGAAAAAAAATTGAATCTCTGATCCGCGCGCACTCTAGCAGGCAATTCATACTTACGTCTAGCACTGGCTCAGCACTGGATAAATCCACTGCTGAGCCAGTGCTAGACGAAAAAGCCGTGGTATTCCTTTCGATGACCAAAAATCGCGGCACTCTGGCAGCAGTGACACCCCCTGATTTTATCACGCTTATGAGAACAATGCGATCCATTGTAATGAACTTGTTTTTTTGACCTCGATCCGGTGACGACGCTGTGAACTGCTCTGTGATTGGTTCATGTAGTTCCCCAAGTAGCCCACAATGCAACGTAGAGAAGGTTACCTTCCGGTCACCAAAAATCGCGGTCACTCTGGCAGAGTGACACCCCCCTGATTATCAGTCAACAGCGACTCAAATTGAGTGTTAATAGATCACTTGTATAGTTTTTAAACTGTTAAATTAGTATCTTACCACGATCAGGACAATCAGGTCAGAACCGAGGCATGGCGGGGAGGGTAGGAGGCGAAGCGGTGCAGGTACAGGTGCCCATTGAGGAGCTACTGACGCATACTTGCCCACCTAAATCAAACATTGATATTTGAAGAAGAATTTGAAAAGGTAAATAAAACTTAATGGCCCGAATTCTCAACTTGTGGCTCAACTTGTGCCTGGCCTAAAATACAAAGACTACCGGTAACACTTTGCACCAGCATACTTATTGTCTCGTAACTATGGTCCTCGGAGATATTCTAATTATTTTCTTTTCATTATCAAGTCAATCCCTAATTGAGAGCTGCTTATAAGCATCAGGACAATGGGCCCTTTGAAATTACGTTACAGTAAAGTCTGTCATCAGCTACATTGCGTCCTGGATCATCCTGGCCCATTGTATTGCTGGTGACCTGTTTCACTGTTATACTGTTAAGAATTGAATTTCAAAGAGCCCATTGTCCTGATGCTTATAAGCAGCTCTCAAGGGATCGAGAAAATAGAAGGCCAAAGCTCATCTAATCCCCAAAGAATAGAATTAAAAAGTGTGATCCTCACCTTTTAAACTCAGTTACCCCAACAGATTCATTTATGCTTCCAGATTTTTAAAGTCAAGCAATACATACCAAACCCAATACGTTGATTCAAATGTCAACGATTTGGACACCCTGCACAGCAATGTAGGTACAAGGAGAGGTGTGTGAGATGTGGGGGCCACACAATTTTGAAACATGTCCACAAAAGGAATCCCCAAAGTGTGTGAATTGTGGTGGGTTACATATACGGCTGCTTATGGTGGATGCAAATCTGCAAAAACCGCCCAAGCCATCCAAAAAGTAAAAATAGAAAATAAAGTCTCGTACGCTCACGCGGCAAAATTGTATACACAAAAGAGTGAGGGTGAGATTATCCAGTCGAAATTAGTACCCCCTTCTGCACCAAGCCACCAATCTTTAGGTGAAAATATAACCGGCAAAAGTGACCAGATAAATGTAGAGGGAGACGGACAAAATGTTCCATCCAAAAGCGGTGCAAGGACCCAAGTGGCCCCCACACTCTCTCCGCAATGGTAATATGGTAAAATAAGACTTTGCCTCAAGAAGGTCATAATCTAGACAAAAGGTTAGATAAGATGGAAAAGGGTGAAAAGATTATTACTCTCTTAATCTCTTTGATTTCAGTGGTGTTCAATGAAAATAACCAAATAGATGAAGTGTACAACATTAATTTGATAAGGGTAGCAGCTGAAAGGCTCTTACAAATAAAAGAAAATTAATTTGTATGTAATGAGACTTACTGAGTTTATTATTATGGCCGCGCTCCATATTCTCCAATGGAACGCCCAAGGCATGCTTGGGCACGGCCAATAATTTTTTTTTTTTTAATAAGACAGAATATAACTACCACGTAATTTGTGTATGTACAGGAGACTTGGTACAAGGGGAGTAGAACGATTAATATTCCAAACTAACAGTGTATATGTAGGAATAGAATAGGACAATCTAGAGGTGGATGTGCTTTGTATATTCATGATTCTAAACCCCTCAAAAAAAGTTCGGAAACTCAAGTTTCATCGATCATATCTCTCGTATTTTTAAATAAGAATACTCGAAATCGGTGTCACAATAAAGCCTCATGAATGTGGGGGAGCCTCAAGAGTGACCCATTTCAAAACGCTCTGATTTGGTTTCGGTATCTGTATACCATTGTGTAGAGGATGTAATGCGACTTGAATGAGTTGGCCATGAATGAGAGGAATTCAATTGAAAACGCATGAATAGTGCCTTGAAATCAGAGCGTTTCAAAATGGGTCACTTTTGAGGCTCCCTCCCATTCATCTCCCTGCAGCCGCCCTTTACAAAAATCATTATAAATTTCAAATTTTCATACAGAAGAGTTGTTGGGCTTTCCTTTGATATCATATTTGATCATGAATATTTTATTTGAAATGCTAAAAAATCCTCCCAAAAGCTCGAAAAAAATGCAACCCTCTGATTTTTTGTCAACTCCATATCTTTTTGTCTGATTTCACACTCGACCCATCTCCATATTCCGGTTCGCTGCACACACTCCATTTGCATAATCCTTACGATTAATATGCCATCGTAATGAAGAGATAATTTCCATTAAAATGGTATCTTAATTCAACAATTGTGATGAATGGAAAGGGTGGCAGTATTCAATAGAATGTTAACCTTTAGAAAACTGATCAACACAATCATGCACTCGTAAATTGAATGCATTGGGGCCATTTTGCGAGATTTCACTTCCTGCCTCCCCCTATTCTCTGGGCTACTGCAATCGCCCCAATTGCATAATCACTACACATAATGCACCGTTTGAAAGGTATATAATGAGGCTTTATTGTGACACCGATTTCGAGTATTCTTATTAAAAAATACGAGAGATATGATCGATCAAACTTTCCGAACTTTTTTTGAGGGGTTTATTAATTATGATGATTATGTTTGTGATGAAGAATTAGAACTACAAAGTATGTGTATATCATTTGGAAAACAAAATATTACGTTAGTCAACTATCATTATCCATGTATGAAATTAGATGAAAGTATTTTGGATAAAATTGTTCATATGTAATGCACAGTGACTTTATAACAATACTCTTTGGGGGAGTGAAAAAATGATGCAAATGGTAAAGTTATTGTAAAGGCGTTGGAAAAATATAATGCAGTCATCATGAATGATGGCTCGGGTACAAGAGTAGATACTCATTCTGGAAAATTATCTCACTTAGACTTGACAATTATTTCTCCCTCTCTTGCAGGCAAGGGCAATTGGAATGTGGTAGAACTCTTAGGAAGTGATCATTAATTAATAGAATTGATTATTAGTTTGAAAGGTGGTGTGAAAACTCCTCAAGAAAATAAAGATGAAGAAGAAAGGTTTTTTGTTAAAAATATTGATTGGGAGAAATTTAGATTAAAATGTAAGAACACATTCAAGGATGTAGTAGTCGTTGATGATGTTCAAATTTAATTAATTTAATTACTTTTATGAAGGGTATATTGAAAGTTCTTAAAGAAATATCTCCACAACGCAAGAAAGAACATAAACATGATCCTATCCCTTGGTGGACTAATGAATATTCGTTTAAAATAAAAGAAAGAAATAAAGCTATCAGACTGCAAAAGCATAAGCCCCAAAACCATTCGTTTAGCCGAACAAACTTATTGGAAACAGTTTTGTTCAAATATAAACCGTTACACGAATGAAACTTTGATTTGGAAATGTATTAAACGAATGAATCGTCAAAGTGTGAAAAATAAAAAGTTTCCCACTTTGAAAATGAATGAGGAAGAACTCTTTGAGGACAAAGAAAAGTCTGATGCACTCTCGGAGTTCTATTATGAAAATGGGGCTCAAATGGATAATAGTAATGGGGTTGATGTCATACGGGCCATTGTGTTTGATATAGATACTATAAAAGATGAAGCTTTGGAAATGGTTATAAATGTACCGTTTAGTAAAAGAGTATTATAGAAATCTTTAGACATTAATACAAAATCCACACCTGGTCATGAATCAGGAGTTGTTCAAAAGGCCTGTAAACATGCGCTTTTTATTCCTATCTTGAAAGCTGATAAAGATCCTCACAATGTGAAACCACTATTACCATGTTTTATCAAAATTATGGAAAGAATGGAAAAAGAAAGATTGAATTGGTTTGTAGAAAAATATGAGATTCTACCTCCTTTTCAATTAGGTTTTTAGAAAAGGGAGAAGTGCTCTGGTAATGTTGTGTTTTTAGAAAACATAGTTCAAAAGAATATTAATAATAAAAGTCAAGTTATGACAGTCTTTCTGGACTTGGAAAAGGCGTACGATATGCTTAACATTAAGGGCATTCTTTGCAAGCTAGAGGAAGGAGGAATAAAAGGTAGAATGTTAGTGTTTTTACACAATTACCTTACAGACCGTACGTATCAAGTTCGCATGAATAATCAATGTTCAGAAACAAAGAAGTTACGTAAGGGACTTCAACAGGGAAGTATCCTAAGCCCCCTTTTATTTAATATTTTAATGTTACAATCATTATTAATATACAAAAACTCGAGAAAAAAATCGACACTGTATCATTAGATTAATTAGATTATACATGTAGCGACACGACAATCAAAACTATACAATACTCACTCCTACTATTTATGATGCCTGTTTTAACATTGGGACTCTCGCCACTGATATGTAGCTTGGCATCAATAATAGTAAATTAGCACAAACATGTTATAAACTTTTGCTTTTTGCTTTCGGACTGCCCATATTTCCAGTTTAATTGATCATTCTACAACATATATTTTTTATTTTACTCCGTCATATCTATGTTACAATGCAATATTAATTTTGTACTCGAATACTTTGTAATTTTGATGTTTTTATATTATTGGAAATAAAATGAAAATGAAATGAACTACATTCACTCTTATATATAATTGTACTCATGACAAAACATGTATCTTCATCGAGAAAAAAAATAGTACTTAAAGAACAAATAAGTGATCAAACGATTTGTCATTATATAATGGACTAATGTAAGAATGTATGACTTTAGAAAATGTTGAATATAACATATATAGACCCTACAGTAAAAATAATTTTCTTACTAGTTGTAACCAGTTATTAATTATAATTTATAAATGAATGAAATTGAAAGAACATACCAGTGGTTGTAGGTTTGGTAGTGGTACCTGTTAAGGGAATGAAAAGTGCAAAAAGAAATAAAAGAAATAAAAGGGATGTTAGAAAAATAAAATCCCCATGTTTCATGCATGCATACATGTTCAAACAAATTAAAAAACCTACCCACCCATGCATTTAACAGCAAATCAACACAAATAAATCATACATTTCTAGAATATAATGGAACCGCAACAACAAAGTAAGTTGAAGAAAGAAAATATGGCACTTATTATTGTAATGTATGCATTTGTTCTTGTTTGTTTATTGGCTAGGGCTAATTTTCACAGAACTATATCAAATCAAGCAATTGGAGATGCTACCTACAATCCCTCGGGCGGGATTCAATTGGGGAATTAACATTTTAAAATATAGAAATCAAATATATATAAAGAAACAAGTTATTTGATGACAAATTGTATTTCCAGTCCATGCATTCAATGAATGGGTCACAAACAGAGAGACCAATGCATACAAATAACCAATTTACAAAGTGGGAAAGAGCATGGTTTAATGCTGAAAATTAGCTTTCGGCAACCAAACTCATTATATACCAAAACCTAACTTGGGCATAACTGACTTAGTTTTTATTTTTAATACGGCCACCAAGGAAAAAATGGGTAATTTAAATCACTGAGTTGTATATGTTTCAGTTTGTATTCGTCATTGAAGTCAAGATGTAAATTACATGTTTAATGAATACATGGGAAAATTCAGAGGGCATCATTTGGGGCAAATATGTTTCCCTAATACTAAATAGCACCCCTGAAATGCTATTAACAAAAAGCTTCATACTTTGATGCAAGAAAATAGATGTAGAATAATGTTTTCGTGCAGGCAGACTTCATAATTCACTCAAACTCATTTTGGACTAAAAAATTATAATTCTACAGTGAAAACTAAGAACGCCGAAAACGCTGTGTAACGGAAACAATGCTACAAAATAACAGAGAGTCAGAGAGCAAAACTGTTGATGTTTCATATGAATTGAAAAGATCTTTAAACAAATCAAGATCATTAGAAAATGAATCCACATGGAAAGATACTTGCAGTTTGCAAGTTAAGAAGATAATCAGTATTTTTTATCAAGTGTTATTTCATGATGGCTATGAATCACAAATATTAATAATAAAATTCTCCAATATTAATTACTAACCATCGACAAATTAATCTACGAAAGATCACAAAAAGGGGTTACAAACTTTATAATGACGTTATATTACACTAACAGGGTCAACTGATTTCGATGCTTCTATCACATAGGGAGTCCCGCCACAGATGTGTAGTTTGGCATCAATATATATATACATACTAAACAATATTTTATGAAAGTAACTAAATTATACATGTAACGACACGACCATAAAACTTATACAATAATCACGCCTACTCATTTCGATGCTGTTCTCACATAGGGACTCCCGCCACAGATGTGTATTTTTGAATCAACAAAAATGTTATTAACTTTGTTAATATAAAGAAACTCGACACTGTGTCATTAGATTAATTAGATTATACATGTAGCGACACGACAATCAAAACTAAACAGTACTCACTCCTACTATTTATGATGCCTGTTTTAACATTGGGACTCTCGCCACTGATGTGTAGCTTGGCATCAATAATAGTAAATTAGCACAAACATGTTATAAACTTTTGCTTTTTGCTTTCGGACTGCCCATATTTCCAGTTTAATTGATCATTCTACAACATATATTTTTTATTTTACTCCGTCATATCTATGTTACAATGCAATATTAATTTTGTACTCGAATACTTTGTAATTTTGATGTTTTTATATTATTGGAAATAAAATGAAAATGAAATGAACTACATTCACTCTTATATATAATTGTACTCATGACAAAACATGTATCTTCATCGAGAAAAAAAATAGTACTTAAAGAACAAATAAGTGATCAAACGATTTGTCTTTATATAATGGACTAATGTAAGAATGTATGACTTTAGAAAATGTTGAATATAACATATATAGACCCTACAGTAAAAACAATTTTCTTACTAGTTGTAACCAGTTATTAATTATAATGTATAAATGAATGAAATTGAAAGAACATACCAGTGGTTGTAGGTTTGGTAGTGGTACCTGTTAAGGGAATGACAAGTGCAAAAAGAAATAAAAGAAATAAAAGGGATGTTAGAAAAATAAAATCCCCATGTTTCATGCATGCATACATGTTCAAACAAATTAAAAAACCTACCCACCAATGCATTTAACAGCAAATCAACACAAATAAATCATACATTTCTAGAATATAATGGAACCGCAACAACAAAGTAAGTTGAAGAAAGAAAATATGGCACTTATTATTTTAATGTATGCATTTGTTCTTGTTTGTTTATTGGCTAGGGCTAATTTTCACAGAACTATATCAAATCAAGCAATTGGAGATGCTACCTACAATCCCTCGGGCGGGATTCAATTGGGGAATTAACATTTTAAAATCTAGAAATCAAATATATATAAAGAAACAAGTTATTTGATGACAAATTGTATTTCCAGTCCATGCATTCAATGAATGGGTCACAAACAGAGTGACCAATGCATACAAATAACCAATTTACAAAGTGGGAAAGAGCATGGTTTAATGCTGAAAATTAGCTTTCGGCAACCAAACTCATTATATACCAAAACCTAACTTGGGCATAACTGACTTAGTTTTTATTTTTAATACGGCCACCAAGGAAAAAATGGGTAATTTAAATCACTGAGTTGTATATGTTTCAGTTTGTATTCTTCATTGAAGTCAAGATGTAAATTACATGTTTAATGAATACATGGGAAAATTCAGAGGGCATCATTTGGGGCAAATATGTTTCCCTAATACTAAATAGCACCCCTGAAATGCTATTAACAAAAAGCTTCATACTTTGATGCAAGAAAATAGATGTAGAATAATGTTTTCGTGCAGGCAGACTTCATAATTCACTCAAACTCATTTTGGACTAAAAAATTATAATTCTACAGTGAAAACTAAGAACGCCGAAAACGCTGTGTAACGGAAACAATGCTACAAAATAACAGAGAGTCAGAGAGCAAAACTGTTGATGTTTCATATGAAAAGATCTTTAAACAAATCAAGATCATTAGAAAATGAATCCACATGGAAAGATACTTGCAGTTTGCAAGTTAAGAAGATAATCAGTATTTTTTATCAAGTGTTATTTCATGATGGCTATGAATCACAAATATTAATAATAAAATTCTCCAATATTAATTACTAACCATCGACAAATTAATCTACGAAAGATCACAAAAAGGGGTTACAAACTTTTAAATGACGTTATATTACACTAACAGGGTCAACTGATTTCGATGCTTCTATCACATAGGGAGTCCCGCCACAGATGTGTAGTTTGGCATCAATATATATATACATACTCAACAATATTTTATGAAAGTAACTAAGTTATACATGTAACGACACGACCATAAAACTTATACAATAATCACGCCTACTCATTTCGATGCTGTTCTCACATAGGGACTCCCGCCACAGATGTGTATTTTTGAATCAACAAAAATGTTATAAACTTTGTTAATATAAAGAAACTCGACACTGTATCATTAGATTAATTAGATTATACATGTAGCGACACGACAATCAAAACTAAACAGTACTCACTCCTACTATTTATGATGCCTGTTTTAACATTGGGACTCTCGCCACTGATATGTAGCTTGGCATCAATAATAGTAAATTAGCACAAACATGTTATAAACTTTTGCTTTTTGCTTTCGGACTGCCCATATTTCCAATTTAATTGATCATTCTACAACATATATTTTTTTATTTTACTCCGTCATATCTATGTTACAATGCAATATTAATTTTGTACTCGAATACTTTGTAATTTTGATGTTTTTATATTATTGGAAATAAAATGAAAATGAAATGAACTACATTCACTCTTATATATAATTGTACTCATGACAAAACATGTATCTTCATCGAGAAAAAAAATAGTACTTAAAGAACTAATAAGTGATCAAACGATTTGTCTTTATATAATGGACTAATGTAAGAATGTATGACTTTAGAAAATGTTGAATATAACATATATAGACCCTACAGTAAAAACAATTTTCTTACTAGTTGTAACCAGTTATTAATTATAATTTATAAATGAATGAAATTGAAAGAACATACCAGTGGTTGTAGGTTTGGTAGTGGTACCTGTTAAGGGAATGACAAGTGCAAAAAGAAATAAAAGAAATAAAAGGGATGTTAGAAAAATAAAATCCCCATGTTTCATGCATGCATACATGTTCAAACAAATTAAAAAACCTACCCACCCATGCATTTAACAGCAAATCAACACAAATAAATCATACATTTCTAGAATATAATGGAACCGCAACAACAAAGTAAGTTGAAGAAAGAAAATATGGCACTTATTATTTTAATGTATGCATTTGTTCTTGTTTGTTTATTGGCTAGGGCTAATTTTCACAGAACTATATCAAATCAAGCAATTGGAGATGCTACCTACAATCCCTCGGGCGGGATTCAATTGGGGAATTAACATTTTAAAATATAGAAATCAAATATATATAAAGAAACAAGTTATTTGATGACAAATTGTATTTCCAGTCCATGCATTCAATGAATGGGTCACAAACAGAGTGACCAATGCATACAAATAACCAATTTACAAAGTGGGAAAGAGCATGGTTTAATGCTGAAAATTAGCTTTCGGCAACCAAACTCATTATATACCAAAACCTAACTTGGGCATAACTGACTTAGTTTTTATTTTTAATACGGCCACCAAGGAAAAAATGGGTAATTTAAATCACTGAGTTGTATATGTTTCAGTTTGTATTCTTCATTGAAGTCAAGATGTAAATTACATGTTTAATGAATACATGGGAAAATTCAGAGGGCATCATTTGGGGCAAATATGTTTCCCTAATAATAAATAGCACCCCTGAAATGCTATTAACAAAAAGCTTCATACTTTGATGCAAGAAAATAGATGTAGAATAATGTTTTCGTGCAGGCAGACTTCATAATTCACTCAAACTCATTTTGGACTAAAAAATTATAATTCTACAGTGAAAACTAAGAACGCCGAAAACGCTGTGTAACGGAAACAATGCTACAAAATAACAGAGAGTCAGAGAGCAAAACTGTTGATGTTTCATATGAAAAGATCTTTAAACAAATCAAGATCATTAGAAAATGAATCCACATGGAAAGATACTTGCAGTTTGCAAGTTAAGAAGATAATCAGTATTTTTTATCAAGTGTTATTTCATGATGGCTATGAATCACAAATATTAATAATAAAATTCTCCAATATTAATTACTAACCATCGACAAATTAATCTACGAAAGATCACAAAAAGGGGTTACAAACTTTTAAATGACGTTATATTACACTAACAGGGTCAACTGATTTCGATGCTTCTATCACATAGGGAGTCCCGCCACAGATGTGTAGTTTGGCATCAATATATATATACATACTCAACAATATTTTATGAAAGTAACTAAATTATACATGTAACGACACGACCATAAAACTTATACAATAATCACGCCTACTCATTTCGATGCTGTTCTCACATAGGGACTCCCGCCACAGATGTGTATTTTTGAATCAACAAAAATGTTATAAACTTTGTTAATATAAAGAAACTCGACACTGTGTCATTAGATTAATTAGATTATACATGTAGCGACACGACAATCAAAACTAAACAATACTCACTCATACTATTTATGATGCCTGTTTTAACATTGGGACTCTCGCCACTGATATGTAGCTTGGCATCAATAATAGTAAATTAGCACAAACATGTTATAAACTTTTGCTTTTTGCTTTCGGACTGCCCATATTTCCAGTTTAATTGATCATTCTACAACATATATTTTTTATTTTACTCCGTCATACCTATGTTACAATGCAATATTAATTTTGTACTCGAATACTTTGTAATTTTGATGTTTTTATATTATTGGAAATAAAATGAAAATGAAATGAACTACATTCACTCTTATATATAATTGTACTCATGACAAAACATGTATCTTCATCGAGAAAAAAAATAGTACTTAAAGAACAAATAAGTGATCAAACGATTTGTCTTTATATAATGGACTAATGTAAGAATGTATGACTTTAGAAAATGTTGAATATAACATATATAGACCCTACAGTAAAAACAATTTTCTTACTAGTTGTAACCAGTTATTAATTATAATGTATAAATGAATGAAATTGAAAGAACATACCAGTGGTTGTAGGTTTGGTAGTGGTACCTGTTAAGGGAATGAAAAGTGCAAAAAGAAATAAAAGAAATAAAAGGGATGTTAGAAAAATAAAATCCCCATGTTTCATGCATGCATACATGTTCAAACAAATTAAAAAACCTACCCACCCATGCATTTAACAGCAAATCAACACAAATAAATCATACATTTCTAGAATATAATGGAACCGCAACAACAAAGTAAGTTGAAGAAAGAAAATATGGCACTTATTATTTTAATGTATGCATTTGTTCTTGTTTGTTTATTGGCTAGGGCTAATTTTCACAGAACTATATCAAATCAAGCAATTGGAGATGCTACCTACAATCCCTCGGGCGGGATTCAATTGGGGAATTAACATTTTAAAATATAGAAATCAAATATATATAAAGAAACAAGTTATTTGATGACAAATTGTATTTCCAGTCCATGCATTCAATGAATGGGTCACAAACAGAGTGACCAATGCATACAAATAACCAATTTACAAAGTGGGAAAGAGCATGGTTTAATGCTGAAAATTAGCTTTCGGCAACCAAACTCATTATATACCAAAACCTAACTTGGGCATAACTGACTTAGTTTTTATTTTTAATACGGCCACCAAGGAAAAAATGGGTAATTTAAATCACTGAGTTGTATATGTTTCAGTTTGTATTCTTCATTGAAGTCAAGATGTAAATTACATGTTTAATGAATACATGGGAAAATTCAGAGGGCATCATTTGGGGCAAATATGTTTCCCTAATAATAAATAGCACCCCTGAAATGCTATTAACAAAAAGCTTCATACTTTGATGCAAGAAAATAGATGTAGAATAATGTTTTCGTGCAGGCAGACTTCATAATTCACTCAAACTCATTTTGGACTAAAAAATTATAATTCTACAGTGAAAACTAAGAACGCCGAAAACGCTGTGTAACGGAAACAATGCTACAAAATAACAGAGAGTCAGAGAGCAAAACTGTTGATGTTTCATATGAAAAGATCTTTAAACAAATCAAGATCATTAGAAAATGAATCCACATGGAAAGATACTTGCAGTTTGCAAGTTAAGAAGATAATCAGTATTTTTTATCAAGTGTTATTTCATGATGGCTATGAATCACAAATATTAATAATAAAATTCTCCAATATTAATTACTAACCATCGACAAATTAATCTACGAAAGATCACAAAAAGGGGTTACAAACTTTTAAATGACGTTATATTACACTAACAGGGTCAACTGATTTCGATGCTTCTATCACATAGGGAGTCCCGCCACAGATGTGTAGTTTGGCATCAATATATATATACATACTCAACAATATTTTATGAAAGTAACTAAATTATACATGTAACGACACGACCATAAAACTTATACAATAATCACGCCTACTCATTTCGATGCTGTTCTCACATAGGGACTCCCGCCACAGATGTGTATTTTTGAATCAACAAAAATGTTATAAACTTTGTTAATATAAAGAAACTCGACACTGTGTCATTAGATTAATTAGATTATACATGTAGCGACACGACAATCAAAACTAAACAATACTCACTCATACTATTTATGATGCCTGTTTTAACATTGGGACTCTCGCCACTGATATGTAGCTTGGCATCAATAATAGTAAATTAGCACAAACATGTTATAAACTTTTGCTTTTTGCTTTCGGACTGCCCATATTTCCAGTTTAATTGATCATTCTACAACATATATTTTTTATTTTACTCCGTCATATCTATGTTACAATGCAATATTAATTTTGTACTCGAATACTTTGTAATTTTGATGTTTTTATATTATTGGAAATAAAATGAAAATGAAATGAACTACATTCACTCTTATATATAATTGTACTCATGACAAAACATGTATCTTCATCGAGAAAAAAAATAGTACTTAAAGAACAAATAAGTGATCAAACGATTTGTCTTTATATAATGGACTAATGTAAGAATGTATGACTTTAGAAAATGTTGAATATAACATATATAGACCCTACAGTAAAAACAATTTTCTTACTAGTTGTAACCAGTTATTAATTATAATGTATAAATGAATGAAATTGAAAGAACATACCAGTGGTTGTAGGTTTGGTAGTGGTACCTGTTAAGGGAATGAAAAGTGCAAAAAGAAATAAAAGAAATAAAAGGGATGTTAGAAAAATAAAATCCCCATGTTTCATGCATGCATACATGTTCAAACAAATTAAAAAACCTACCCACCCATGCATTTAACAGCAAATCAACACAAATAAATCATACATTTCTAGAATATAATGGAACCGCAACAACAAAGTAAGTTGAAGAAAGAAAATATGGCACTTATTATTTTAATGTATGCATTTGTTCTTGTTTGTTTATTGGCTAGGGCTAATTTTCACAGAACTATATCAAATCAAGCAATTGGAGATGCTACCTACAATCCCTCGGGCGGGATTCAATTGGGGAATTAACATTTTAAAATATAGAAATCAAATATATATAAAGAAACAAGTTATTTGATGACAAATTGTATTTCCAGTCCATGCATTCAATGAATGGGTCACAAACAGAGTGACCAATGCATACAAATAACCAATTTACAAAGTGGGAAAGAGCATGGTTTAATGCTGAAAATTAGCTTTCGGCAACCAAACTCATTATATACCAAAACCTAACTTGGGCATAACTGACTTAGTTTTTATTTTTAATACGGCCACCAAGGAAAAAATGGGTAATTTAAATCACTGAGTTGTATATGTTTCAGTTTGTATTCTTCATTGAAGTCAAGATGTAAATTACATGTTTAATGAATACATGGGAAAATTCAGAGGGCATCATTTGGGGCAAATATGTTTCCCTAATAATAAATAGCACCCCTGAAATGCTATTAACAAAAAGCTTCATACTTTGATGCAAGAAAATAGATGTAGAATAATGTTTTCGTGCAGGCAGACTTCATAATTCACTCAAACTCATTTTGGACTAAAAAATTATAATTCTACAGTGAAAACTAAGAACGCCGAAAACGCTGTGTAACGGAAACAATGCTACAAAATAACAGAGAGTCAGAGAGCAAAACTGTTGATGTTTCATATGAAAAGATCTTTAAACAAATCAAGATCATTAGAAAATGAATCCACATGGAAAGATACTTGCAGTTTGCAAGTTAAGAAGATAATCAGTATTTTTTATCAAGTGTTATTTCATGATGGCTATGAATCACAAATATTAATAATAAAATTCTCCAATATTAATTACTAACCATCGACAAATTAATCTACGAAAGATCACAAAAAGGGGTTACAAACTTTTAAATGACGTTATATTACACTAACAGGGTCAACTGATTTCGATGCTTCTATCACATAGGGAGTCCCGCCACAGATGTGTAGTTTGGCATCAATATATATATACATACTCAACAATATTTTATGAAAGTAACTAAATTATACATGTAACGACACGACCATAAAACTTATACAATAATCACGCCTACTCATTTCGATGCTGTTCTCACATAGGGACTCCCGCCACAGATGTGTATTTTTGAATCAACAAAAATGTTATAAACTTTGTTAATATAAAGAAACTCGACACTGTGTCATTAGATTAATTAGATTATACATGTAGCGACACGACAATCAAAACTAAACAATACTCACTCATACTATTTATGATGCCTGTTTTAACATTGGGACTCTCGCCACTGATATGTAGCTTGGCATCAATAATAGTAAATTAGCACAAACATGTTATAAACTTTTGCTTTTTGCTTTCGGACTGCCCATATTTCCAGTTTAATTGATCATTCTACAACATATATTTTTTATTTTACTCCGTCATATCTATGTTACAATGCAATATTAATTTTGTACTCGAATACTTTGTAATTTTGATGTTTTTATATTATTGGAAATAAAATGAAAATGAAATGAACTACATTCACTCTTATATATAATTGTACTCATGACAAAACATGTATCTTCATCGAGAAAAAAAATAGTACTTAAAGAACAAATAAGTGATCAAACGATTTGTCTTTATATAATGGACTAATGTAAGAATGTATGACTTTAGAAAATGTTGAATATAACATATATAGACCCTACAGTAAAAACAATTTTCTTACTAGTTGTAACCAGTTATTAATTATAATGTATAAATGAATGAAATTGAAAGAACATACCAGTGGTTGTAGGTTTGGTAGTGGTACCTGTTAAGGGAATGAAAAGTGCAAAAAGAAGTAAAAGAAATAAAAGGGATGTTAGAAAAATAAAATCCCCATGTTTCATGCATGCATACATGTTCAAACAAATTAAAAAACCTACCCACCCATGCATTTAACAGCAAATCAACACAAATAAATCATACATTTCTAGAATATAATGGAACCGCAACAACAAAGTAAGTTGAAGAAAGAGAATATGGCACTTATTATTTTAATGTATGCATTTGTTCTTGTTTGTTTATTGGCTAGGGCTAATTTTCACAGAACTATATCAAATCAAGCAATTGGAGATGCTACCTACAATCCCTCGGGCGGGATTCAATTGGGGAATTAACATTTTAAAATATAGAAATCAAATATATATAAAGAAACAAGTTATTTGATGACAAATTGTATTTCCAGTCCATGCATTCAATGAATGGGTCACAAACAGAGTGACCAATGCATACAAATAACCAATTTACAAAGTGGGAAAGAGCATGGTTTAATGCTGAAAATTAGCTTTCGGCAACCAAACTCATTATATACCAAAACCTAACTTGGGCATAACTGACTTATTTTTCATTTTTAATACGGCCACCAAGGAAAAAATGGGTAATTTAAATCACTGAGTTGTATATGTTTCAGTTTGTATTCTTCATTGAAGTCAAGATGTAAATTACATGTTTAATGAATACATGGGAAAATTCAGAGGGCATCATTTGGGGCAAATATGTTTCCCTAATACTAAATAGCACCCCTGAAATGCTATTAACAAAAAGCTTCATACTTTGATGCAAGAAAATAGATGTAGAATAATGTTTTTGTGCAGGCAGACTTCATAATTCACTCAAACTCATTTTGGACTAAAAAATTATAATTCTACAGTGAAAACTAAGAACGCCGAAAACGCTGTGTAACGGAAACAATGCTACAAAATAACAGAGAGTCAGAGAGCAAAACTGTTGATGTTTCATATGAAAAGATCTTTAAACAAATCAAGATCATTAGAAAATGAATCCACATGGAAAGATACTTGCAGTTTGCAAGTTAAGAAGATAATCAGTATTTTTTATCAAGTGTTATTTCATGATGGCTATGAATCACAAATATTAATAATAAAATTCTCCAATATTAATTACTAACCATCGACAAATTAATCTACGAAAGATCACAAAAAGGGGTTACAAACTTTATAATGACGTTATATTACACTAACAGGGTCAACTGATTTCGATGCTTCTATCACATAGGGAGTCCCGCCACAGATGTGTAGTTTGGCATCAATATATATATACATACTCAACAATATTTTATGAAAGTAACTAAATTATACATGTAACGACACGACCATAAAACTTATACAATAATCACGCCTACTCATTTCGATGCTGTTCTCACATAGGGACTCCCGCCACAGATGTGTATTTTTGAATCAACAAAAATGTTATAAACTTTGTTAATATAAAGAAACTCGACACTGTGTCATTAGATTAATTAGATTATACATGTAGCGACACGACAATCAAAACTAAACAATACTCACTCATACTATTTATGATGCCTGTTTTAACATTGGGACTCTCGCCACTGATATGTAGCTTGGCATCAATAATAGTAAATTAGCACAAACATGTTATAAACTTTTGCTTTTTGCTTTCGGACTGCCCATATTTCCAGTTTAATTGATCATTCTACAACATATATTTTTTATTTTACTCCGTCATATCTATGTTACAATGCAATATTAATTTTGTACTCGAATACTTTGTAATTTTGATGTTTTTATATTATTGGAAATAAAATGAAAATGAAATGAACTACATTCACTCTTATATATAATTGTACTCATGACAAAACATGTATCTTCATCGAGAAAAAAAATAGTACTTAAAGAACCAATAAGTGATCAAACGATTTGTCTTTATATAATGGACTAATGTAAGAATGTATGACTTTAGAAAATGTTGAATATAACATATATAGACCCTACAGTAAAAACAATTTTCTTACTAGTTGTAACCAGTTATTAATTATAATGTATAAATGAATGAAATTGAAAGAACATACCAGTGGTTGTAGGTTTGGTAGTGGTACCTGTTAAGGGAATGAAAAGTGCAAAAAGAAGTAAAAGAAATAAAAGGGATGTTAGAAAAATAAAATCCCCATGTTTCATGCATGCATACATGTTCAAACAAATTAAAAAACCTACCCACCCATGCATTTAACAGCAAATCAACACAAATAAATCATACATTTCTAGAATATAATGGAACCGCAACAACAAAGTAAGTTGAAGAAAGAGAATATGGCACTTATTATTTTAATGTATGCATTTGTTCTTGTTTGTTTATTGGCTAGGGCTAATTTTCACAGAACTATATCAAATCAAGCAATTGGAGATGCTACCTACAATCCCTCGGGCGGGATTCAATTGGGGAATTAACATTTTAAAATATAGAAATCAAATATATATAAAGAAACAAGTTATTTGATGACAAATTGTATTTCCAGTCCATGCATTCAATGAATGGGTCACAAACAGAGTGACCAATGCATACAAATAACCAATTTACAAAGTGGGAAAGAGCATGGTTTAATGCTGAAAATTAGCTTTCGGCAACCAAACTCATTATATACCAAAACCTAACTTGGGCATAACTGACTTATTTTTCATTTTTAATACGGCCACCAAGGAAAAAATGGGTAATTTAAATCACTGAGTTGTATATGTTTCAGTTTGTATTCTTCATTGAAGTCAAGATGTAAATTACATGTTTAATGAATACATGGGAAAATTCAGAGGGCATCATTTGGGGCAAATATGTTTCCCTAATACTAAATAGCACCCCTGAAATGCTATTAACAAAAAGCTTCATACTTTGATGCAAGAAAATAGATGTAGAATAATGTTTTCGTGCAGGCAGACTTCATAATTCACTCAAACTCATTTTGGACTAAAAAATTATAATTCTACAGTGAAAACTAAGAACGCCGAAAACGCTGTGTAACGGAAACAATGCTACAAAATAACAGAGAGTCAGAGAGCAAAACTGTTGATGTTTCATATGAAAAGATCTTTAAACAAATCAAGATCATTAGAAAATGAATCCACATGGAAAGATACTTGCAGTTTGCAAGTTAAGAAGATAATCAGTATTTTTTATCAAGTGTTATTTCATGATGGCTATGAATCACAAATATTAATAATAAAATTCTCCAATATTAATTACTAACCATCGACAAATTAATCTACGAAAGATCACAAAAAGGGGTTACAAACTTTATAATGACGTTATATTACACTAACAGGGTCAACTGATTTCGATGCTTCTATCACATAGGGAGTCCCGCCACAGATGTGTAGTTTGGCATCAATATATATATACATACTCAACAATATTTTATGAAAGTAACTAAATTATACATGTAACGACACGACCATAAAACTTATACAATAATCACGCCTACTCATTTCGATGCTGTTCTCACATAGGGACTCCCGCCACAGATGTGTATTTTTGAATCAACAAAAATGTTATAAACTTTGTTAATATAAAGAAACTCGACACTGTGTCATTAGATTAATTAGATTATACATGTAGCGACACGACAATCAAAACTAAACAATACTCACTCCTACTATTTATGATGCCTGTTTTAACATTGGGACTCTCGCCACTGATATGTAGCTTGGCATCAATAATAGTAAATTAGCACAAACATGTTATAAACTTTTGCTTTTTGCTTTCGGACTGCCCATATTTCCAGTTTAATTGATCATTCTACAACATATATTTTTTATTTTACTCCGTCATATCTATGTTACAATGCAATATTAATTTTGTACTCGAATACTTTGTAATTTTGATGTTTTTATATTATTGGAAATAAAATGAAAATGAAATGAACTACATTCACTCTTATATATAATTGTACTCATGACAAAACATGTATCTTCATCGAGAAAAAAAATAGTACTTAAAGAACAAATAAGTGATCAAACGATTTGTCTTTATATAATGGACTAATGTAAGAATGTATGACTTTAGAAAATGTTGAATATAACATATATAGACCCTACAGTAAAAACAATTTTCTTACTAGTTGTAACCAGTTATTAATTATAATGTATAAATGAATGAAATTGAAAGAACATACCAGTGGTTGTAGGTTTGGTAGTGGTACCTGTTAAGGGAATGAAAAGTGCAAAAAGAAATAAAAGAAATAAAAGGGATGTTAGAAAAATAAAATCCCCATGTTTCATGCATGCATACATGTTCAAACAAATTAAAAAACCTACCCACCCATGCATTTAACAGCAAATCAACACAAATAAATCATACATTTCTAGAATATAATGGAACCGCAACAACAAAGTAAGTTGAAGAAAGAAAATATGGCACTTATTATGTTAATGTATGCATTTGTTCCTGTTTGTTCATTGGCTAGGGCTAATTTTCACAGAACTATATCAATTCAAGCAATAGACCGCTTCTGTAATGTATGCAAATAATATGCGTATGACGTCAGACTCCCCGTTGGCAAGCTTAACAACAGTAACTAGGTCCGGCAAGCTCCGGCAAACTCAGCTTGCCGGACCTAGTTACTATTGTTAAGCTTGCCAACGGGGAGTCTGACGTCATACGCATATTATTTGCATACATTACAGAAGCGGTCTATTGGAGATGCTACCTACAATCCCTCGGGCGGGATTCAATTGGGGAATTAATATTTAAAAATATCAAAATCAAATATATATAAAGAAACAAGTTATTTGATGAAAAATTGAATTTCCAGTCCATGCATTCAATGAATGGGTCACAAACAGAGTGACCAATGCATACAAATAACCTATTTACAAAGTGGGAAAGAGCATGGTTTATGCTGAAAATTAGCTCAGCACTGGATAAATCCACTGCTGAGCCAGTGCTAGACGAAAAGGCCGTGGTATTCCTTTCGATGACCAAAAATCGCGGCACTCTGGCAGCAGTGACACCCCCTGATTTTATCACGCTTATGAGAACAATGCGATCCATTGTAATGAACTTGTTTTTTTGACCTCAATCCGGTGACGACGCTGTGAACTGCTCTGTGATTGGTTCATGTAGTTCCCCAAGTAGCCCACAATGCAACGTAGAGAAGGTTACCTTCCGGTCACCAAAAATCGCGGTCACTCTGGCAGAGTGACACCCCCCTGATTATCAGTCAACAGCGACTCAAATTGAGTGTTAATAGAGCACTTGTATAGTTTTTAAACTGTTAAATTAGTATCTTACCACGATCAGGACAATCAGGTCAGAACCGAGGCATGGCGGGGAGGGTAGGAGGCGAAGCGGTGCAGGTACAGGTGCCCATTGAGGAGCTACTGACGCATACTTGCCCACCTAAATCAAACATTGATATTTGAAGAAGAATTTGAAAAGGTAAATAAAACTTAATGGCCCGAATTCTCAACTTGTGGCTCAACTTGTGCCTGGCCTAAAATACAAAGACTACCGGTAACACTTTGCACCAGCATACTTATTGTCTCGTAACTATGGTCCTCGGAGATATTCTAATTATTTTCTTTTCATTATCAAGTCAATCCCTAATTGAGAGCTGCTTATAAGCATCAGGACAATGGGCCCTTTGAAATTACGTTACAGTAAAGTCTGTCATCAGCTACATTGCGTCCTGGATCATCCTGGCCCATTGTATTGCTGGTGACCTGTTTCACTGTTATACTGTTAAGAATTGAATTTCAAAGAGCCCATTGTCCTGATGCTTATAAGCAGCTCTCAAGGGATCGAGAAAATAGAAGGCCAAAGCTCATCTAATCCCCAAAGAATAGAATTAAAAAGTGTGATCCTCACCTTTTAAACTCAGTTACCCCAACAGATTCATTTATGCTTCCAGATTTTTTAAAGTCAAGCAATACATACCAAACCCAATACGTTGATTCAAATGTCAACGATTTGGACACCCTGCACAGCAATGTAGGTACAAGGAGAGGTGTGTGAGATGTGGGGGCCACACAATTTTGAAACATGTCCACAAAAGGAATCCCCAAAGTGTGTGAATTGTGGTGGGTTACATATACGGCTGCTTATGGTGGATGCAAATCTGCAAAAACCGCCCAAGCCATCCAAAAAGTAAAAATAGAAAATAAAGTCTCGTACGCTCACGCGGCAAAATTGTATACACAAAAGAGTGAGGGTGAGATTATCCAGTCGAAATTAGTACCCCCTTCTGCACCAAGCCACCAATCTTTAGGTGAAAATATAACCGGCAAAAGTGACCAGATAAATGTAGAGGGAGACGGACAAAATGTTCCATCCAAAAGCGGTGCAAGGACCCAAGTGGCCCCCCACACTCTCTCCGCAATGGTAATATGGTAAAATAAGACTTTGCCTCAAGAAGGTCATAATCTAGACAAAAGGTTAGATAAGATGGAAAAGGGTGAAAAGATTATTACTCTCTTAATCTCCTTGATTTCAGTGGTGTTCAATGAAAATAACCAAATAGATGAAGTGTACAACATTAATTTGATAAGGGTAGCAGCTGAAAGGCTCTTACAAATAAAAGAAAATTAATTTGTATGTAATGAGACTTACTGAGTTTATTATTATGGCCGTGCTCCATATTCTCCAATGGAACGCCCAAGGCATGCTTGGGCACGGCCAATAATTAATTTTTTTTAATAAGACAGAATATAACTACCACGTAATTTGTGTATGTACAGGAGACTTGGTACAAGGGGAGTAGAACGATTAATATTCCAAACTAACAGTGTATATGTAGGAATAGAATAGGACAATCTAGAGGTGGATGTCCTTTGTATATTCATGATTCTAAACCCCTCAAAAAAAGTTCGGAAACTCAAGTTTCATCGATCATATCTCTCGTATTTTTAAATAAGAATACTCGAAATCGGTGTCACAATAAAGCCTCATGAATGTGGGGGAGCCTCAAAAGTGACCCATTTCAAAACGCTCTGATTTGGTTTCGGTATCTGTATACCATTGTGTAGAGGATGTAATGTGACTTGAATGAGTTGGCCATGAATGAGAGGAATTCAATTGAAAACGCATGAATAGTGCCTTGAAATCAGAGCGTTTCAAAATGGGTCACTTTTGAGGCTCCCTCCCATTCATCTCCCTGCAGCCGCCCTTTACAAAAATCATTATAAATTTCAAATTTTCATACAGAAGAGTTGTTGGGCTTTCCTTTGATATCATATTTGATCATGAATATTTTATTTGAAATGCTAAAAAATCCTCCCAAAAGCTCGAAAAAAATGCAACGCTCTGATTTTTTGTTAACTCCATATCTTTTTGTCTGATTCACACTCGACCCATCTCCATATTCCGGTTCGCTGCACACACTCCATTTGCATAATCCTTACGATTAATATGCCATCGTAATGAAGAGATAATTTCCATTAAAATGGTATCTTAATTCAACAATTGTGATGAATGGAAAGGGTGGCAGTATTCAATAGAATGTTAACCTTTAGAAAACTGATCAACACAATCATGCACTCGTAAATTGAATGCATTGGGGCCATTTTGCGAGATTTCACTTCCTGCCTCCCCCTATTCTCTGGGCTACTGCAATCGCCCTAATTGCATAATCACTACACATAATGCACCGTTTGAAAGGTATATAATGAGGCTTTATTGTGACACCGATTTCGAGTATTCTTATTAAAAAATACGAGAGATATGATCGATCAAACTTTCCGAACTTTTTTTGAGGGGTTTATTAATTATGATGATTATGTTTGTGATGAAGAATTAGAACTACAAAGTATGTGTATATCATTTGGAAAACAAAATATTACGTTAGTCAACTATCATTATCCATGTATGAAATTAGATGAAAGTATTTTGGATAAAATTGTTCATATGTAATGCACAGTGACTTTATAACAATACTCTTTGGGGGAGTGAAAAAATGATGCAAATGGTAAAGTTATTGTAAAGGCGTTGGAAAAATATAATGCAGTCATCATGAATGATGGCTCGGGTACAAGAGTAGATACTCATTCTGGAAAATTATCTCACTTAGACTTGACAATTATTTCTCCCTCTCTTGCAGGCAAGGGCAATTGGAATGTGGTAGAACTCTTAGGAAGTGATCATTAATTAATAGAATTGATTATTAGTTTGAAAGGTGGTGTGAAAACTCCTCAAGAAAATAAAGATGAAGAAGAAAGGTTTTTTGTTAAAAATATTGATTGGGAGAAATTTAGATTAAAATGTAAGAACACATTCAAGGATGTAGTAGTCGTTGATGATGTTCAAATTTAATTAATTTAATTACTTTTATGAAGGGTATATTGAAAGTTCTTAAAGAAATATCTCCACAACACAAGAAAGAACATAAACATGATCCTATCCCTTGGTGGACTAATGAATATTCGTTTAAAATAAAAGAAAGAAATAAAGCTATCAGACTGCAAAAGCATAAGCCCCAAAACCATTCGTTTAGCCGAACAAACTTATTGGAAACAGTTTTGTTCAAAAATAAACCGTTACACGAATGAAACTTTGATTTGGAAATGTATTAAACGAATGAATCGTCAAAGTGTGAAAAATAAAAAGTTTCCCACTTTGAAAATGAATGAGGAAGAACTCTTTGAGGACAAAGAAAAGGCTGATGCACTCTCGGAGTTCTATTATGAAAATGGGGCTCAAATGGATAATAGTAATGGGGTTGATGTCATACGGGCCATTGTGTTTGATATAGATACTATAAAAGATGAAGCTTTGGAAATGGTTATAAATGAACCGTTTAGTAAAAGAGTATTATAGAAATCTTTAGACATTAATACAAAATCCACACCTGGTCATGAATCAGGAGTTGTTCCAAAGGCCAGTAAACATGCGCTTTTTATTCCTATCTTGAAAGCTGATAAAGATCCGCACAATGTGAATTCACTATTACCATGTTTTATCAAAATTATGGAAAGAATGGAAAAAGAAAGATTGAATTGGTTTGTAGAAAAATATGAGATTCTACCTCCTTTTCAATTAGGTTTTTAGAAAAGGGAGAAGTGCTCTGGTAATGTGTTTTTAGAAAACATAGTTCAAAAGAATATTAATAATAAAAGTCAAGTTATGACAGTCTTTCTGGACTTGGAAAAGGCGTACGATATGCTTAACATTAAGGGCATTCTTTGCAAGCTAGAGGAAGGAGGAATAAAAGGTAGAATGTTAGTGTTTTTACACAATTACCTTACAGACCGTACGTATCAAGTTCGCATGAATAATCAATGTTCAGAAACAAAGAAGTTACGTAAGGGACTTCAACAGGGAAGTATCCTAAGCCCCCTTTTATTTAATATTTTAATGTTACAATCATTATTAATATACAAAAACTCGAGAAAAAAATCGACACTGTATCATTAGATTAATTAGATTATACATGTAGCGACACGACAATCAAAACTATACAATACTCACTCATACTATTTATGATGCCTGCTCTCATATTGGGACTCCCGCCACTGATGTGTAGCTTGGCATCAATAATAGTAAATTAGCACAAACATGTTATAAATGACAAAACATTTATCTTCATCGAAAACAAAAATAGAACTTAAAGAACAAATAAGTGATCAAACGATTTGTCTTTATATAATGGACCAATGTAAAAATGTATGAAATGTTGAATATAACATATATAGACCCTACAGTATAAACAATTTTCTTACTAGTTGTAACCAGTTATTGATTATAATTTATAAATGAATGAAATTGAAAAGACATACCAGTGGTTGTAGGTGTGGTAGTGGTACCTGTTAAGGGAATGAAAAGTGCAAAAATAAATAAAATAAATAAAAGGGATGTTAGAAAAATAAAATCCCCATGTTTCATGCATGCATACACGTTCAAACCAGTTAAAAACCCTACCCACTCATGCATTTAACAGCAAATCAACACATGGCACTTATTATTTTAATGTTTGCATTTGTTCTTGTTTGTTTATTGGCTAGGGCTAATTTTTTCACAGAACTATATCAAATCAAGCAATTGGAGATGCTACCTACACTACTTACACTAACAGGGTCAACTGATTTCGATGCTTCTATCACATAGGGAGTCCCGCCACAGATGTGTAGTTTGGCATCAATATATATATATACATACTAAACAATATTTTATGAAAGTAACTAAATTATACATGTAGCGACACGACAATCAAAATTATACAATAATCACGCCTACTCATTTCTATCCTGTTCTTACATAGGGACTCCCGCCACAGATGTGTATTTTTGCATCAACAAAAATGTTATAATCATTATTAATATACAAAAACTCGACACTGTATCATTAGATTAATAAGATTATACATGTAGCGACACTACAATCAAAACTACCTTACAATACTCACTCCTACTAGTTATTATGCCTGCTCTCACATTGGGACTCCCGCCACTGATGTGTAGCTTGGCATCAATAATAGTAAATTAGCACAAACATGTAATAAATGACAAAACATGTATCTTCATCGAAAAAAAAAAAGAACTTAAAGAACAAATAAGTGATCACACGATTTTGTCTTTATATAATGGACTAACGTAAGAATGTATGACTTTAGAAAATGTTGAATATAACATAGATCCTACAGTATAAACAATTTTCTTACTAGTTGTAACCAGTTATTGATTATAATGTATAAATGAATGAAATTGAAAGGACATACCAGTGGTTGTAGGTGTGGTAGTGGTACCTGTTAAGGGAATGAAAAGTGCAAAAAGAAATAAAAGAAATAAAAGGGCTGTTAGAAAAATAAAATTCCCATGTTTCATGCATGCATACATGTGCAAACCAGTTAAAAATCCAACCCACCCATGAATTTAACAGCAAATCAACACAAATAGATCATACATTTCTGGAATATAATGGACCCGCAACCACAAAGTAAGTTGAAAAAAGGAAATATGGCACTTATTATGTTAATGTATGCATTTGTTCCTGTTTGTTTATTGGCTAGGGCTAATTTTCACAGAACTATATCAATTCAAGCAATAGACCGCTTCTGTAATGTATGCAAATAATATGCGTATGACGTCAGACTCCCCGTTGGCAAACAACAGTAACTAGGTCCGGCAAGCTCCGGCAAACTCAGCTTGCCGGACCTAGTTACTATTGTTAAGCTTGCCAACGGGGAGTCTGACGTCATACGCATATTATTTGCATACATTACAGAAGCGGTCTATTGGAGATGCTACCTACAATCCCTCGGGCGGGATTCAATTGGGGAATTAATATTTAAAAATATCAAAATCAAATATATATAAAGAAACAAGTTATTTGATGAAAAATTGAATTTCCAGTCCATGCATTCAATGAATGGGTCACAAACAGAGTGACCAATGCATACAAATAACCTATTTACAAAGTGGGAAAGAGCATGGTTTATGCTGAAAATTAGCTTTCGGCCACCTTGGTCACGATGGTCGTGTCATTTAAAAGTGATAATCCATCATAAAATAATAATTTATCAGATTAAATGAAATTAAAAGTAATGAATTTCTAAAGTGTTTACATAAAACATGTTTACGGTCTTTGTAGTATTTTGAGCATGTCCTGTACTGAACAAAAAGACAGGTCGAAGATACAGGAACACAACTGAACGACAAGAAGCAAATTATGTAGACCTCAGTACACTGATGCACTGGTCAGAGACCCCCAAAATGACTGCATGTTGTGTATGTTATGTATGCTCAGTAAAGTAAGAGTTTATTGACCCATCATATTGCAAATAGGACAAATTGGCAATGCACGACCAATTTGAAAGCTGATGCACACTGGAGAATGGTGGATATTTCCCTCATACTGTACTCTCCTTCCCATGCAAACACTGACACAGTATGCATGTTTTTAATTTTCCCTGCAGGAATGCTTGGGAATTTAGAAGCTCAGGGGCAATTCCAAGCAAACATTGACATATAAACCACTGATTTTTCAAATTCGTTGAACCATAACAAATTTGGTATCAAATGAAAGCTAGAAGATTGAACTTCCAGAAATGCATTTTGTTTGAAAAAAAAAAATTTGTTAACTATTATTTTATTGTAATTATAGCATAAATTAATTTTCAATTATTTTCACAAAACATTCTTGTAAATATTAAGCATAAAAGAACTGCGAAAAGGAGTATTCATTACATTTTCTTTCGGTGTTGATCAGATCATTGCTTCAATTTTTAATATAAATATCAATTTCGTAATTTTTGCTCTTCGTTCCGCTTCAATGACTGTCTCATTTACAGTCATCAATATGTCACGGTGTTACACTAAAAACAGATATATTTAATATTTCTGGAAAAATATGAATGGGAATTAAATGTTTCCCCCTGTTTATTAGCCCATAGGGCTATAATTTGGATGCTATAAATAGCAGTATTATCTTTTACCACCAATTAATCTCATCAATATCAATTTGGTCTGGCATTACGTTTTGTGTAACCCCGTGACGCTAGCTCCTGGATCTCCATTGACATAATACAGTAGACATAATCAAATAATGTAAGATATTTTTTTAGGTATGCTCGGGCATTGCTCATGCTATAATTATATGAATAGGGTCAGTTGATAATGTTTCCATTTCAAAGTTACCCGAGTCATAAATGTGTAGGTGTTGTACGTCCGTCTGTCTGTATGTGCATCTGTACATCAGTGTTATTTTTCTTTGCAATATCTCAAGAATCGATAAACCTCTATACAAAATTTGAAAGAAATCCGTCAAGGAATGTGGCAGTTAGAGCGCACACAAGAATATGACGCGGCGGCGGCGGCGTCGGCTGGGGGATATAATAAGAGTTTATTGACCCATCCTATTGCAAATGGGACAAATTGGCAATTTGAAGGCTGATGCACACTGGAGAATGGTGGATATTTCCCTCATACTGTACTGTGCATCCCTTGTAAACACTGACACAGTCTGCATGTTTTCTCTGCAGTTATTTGATGACAAATTGTATTTCCAGTCCATGCATTCAATGAATGGGTCACAAACAGAGTGACCAATGCATACAAATAACCAATTTACAAAGTGGGAAAGAGCATGGTTTAATGCTGAAAATTAGCTTTCGGCAACCAAACTCATTATATACCAAAACCTAACTTGGGCATAACTGACTTATTTTTTATTTTTAATACGGCCACCAAGGAAAAAATGGGTAATTTAAATCACTGAGTTGTATATGTTTCAGTTTGTATTCTTCATTGAAGTCAAGATGTAAATTACATGTTTAATGAATACATGGGAAAATTCAGAGGGCATCATTTGGGGCAAATATGTTTCCCTAATACTAAATAGCACCCCTGAAATGCTATTAACAAAAAGCTTCATACTTTGATGCAAGAAAATAGATGTAGAATAATGTTTTCGTGCAGGCAGACTTCATAATTCACTCAAACTCATTTTGGACTACAAAATTATAATTCTACAGTGAAAACTAAGAACGCCGAAAACGCTGTGTAACGGAAACAATGCTACAAAATAACAGAGAGTCAGAGAGCAAAACTGTTGATGTTTCATATGAAAAGATCTTTAAACAAATCAAGATCATTAGAAAATGAATCCACATGGAAAGATACTTGCAGTTTGCAAGTTAAGAAGATAATCAGTATTTTTTATCAAGTGTTATTTCATGATGGCTATGAATCACAAATATTAATAATAAAATTCTCCAATATTAATTACTAACCATCGACAAATTAATCTACGAAAGATCACAAAAAGGGGTTACAAACTTTATAATGACGTTATATTACACTAACAGGGTCAACTGATTTCGATGCTTCTATCACATAGGGAGTCCCGCCACAGATGTGTAGTTTGGCATCAATATATATATACATACTCAACAATATTTTATGAAAGTAACTAAATTATACATGTAACGACACGACCATAAAACTTATACAATAATCACGCCTACTCATTTCGATGCTGTTCTCACATAGGGACTCCCGCCACAGATGTGTATTTTTGAACCAACACAAATGTTATAAACTTTGTTAATATAAAGAAACTCGACACTGTGTCATTAGATTAATTAGATTATACATGTAGCGACACGACAATCAAAACTAAACAATACTCACTCCTACTATTTATGATGTCTGTTTTAACATTGGGACTCTCGCCACTGATATGTAGCTTGGCATCAATAATAGTAAATTAGCACAAACATGTTATAAACTTTTGCTTTTTGCTTTCGGACTGCCCATATTTCCAGTTTAATTGATCATTCTACAACATATATTTTTTATTTTACTCCGTCATATCTATGTTACAATGCAATATTAATTTTGTACTCGAATACTTTGTAATTTTGATGTTTTTATATTATTGGAAATAAAATGAAAATGAAAAGAACTACATTCACTCTTATATATAATTGTACTCATGACAAAACATGTATCTTCATCGAGAAAAAAAATAGTACTTAAAGAACAAATAAGTGATCAAACGATTTGTCTTTATATAATGGACTAATGTAAGAATGTATGACTTTAGAAAATGTTGAATATAACATATATAGACCCTACAGTAAAAACAATTTTCTTACTAGTTGTAACCAGTTATTAATTATAATGTATAAATGAATGAAATTGAAAGAACATACCAGTGGTTGTAGGTTTGGTAGTGGTACCTGTTAAGGGAATGAAAAGTGCAAACAGAAGTAAAAGAAATAAAAGGGATGTTAGAAAAATAAAATCCCCATGTTTCATGCATGCATACATGTTCAAACAAATTAAAAAACCTACCCACCCATGCATTTAACAGCAAATCAACACAAATAAATCATACATTTCTAGAATATAATGGAACCGCAACAACAAAGTAAGTTGAAGAAAGAAAATATGGCACTTATTATTTTAATGTATGCATTTGTTCTTGTTTGTTTATTGGCTAGGGCTAATTTTCACAGAACTATATCAAATCAAGCAATTGGAGATGCTACCTACAATCCCTCGGGCGGGATTCAATTGGGGAATTAACATTTTAAAATATAGAAATCAAATATATATAAAGAAACAAGTTATTTGATGACAAATTGTATTTCCAGTCCATGCATTCAATGAATGGGTCACAAACAGAGTGACCAATGCATACAAATAACAAATTTACAAAGTGGGAAAGAGCATGGTTTAATGCTGAAAATTAGCTTTCGGCAACCAAACTCATTATATACCAAAACCTAACTTGGGCATAACTGACTTATTTTTTATTTTTAATACGGCCACCAAGGAAAAAATGGGTAATTTAAATCACTGAGTTGTATATGTTTCAGTTTGTATTCTTCATTGAAGTCAAGATGTAAATTACATGTTTAATGAATACATGGGAAAATTCAGAGGGCATCATTTGGGGCAAATATGTTTCCCTAATACTAAATAGCACCCCTGAAATGCTATTAACAAAAAGCTTCATACTTTGATGCAAGAAAATAGATGTAGAATAATGTTTTCGTGCAGGCAGACTTCATAATTCACTCAAACTCATTTTGGACTACAAAATTATAATTCTACAGTGAAAACTAAGAACGCCGAAAACGCTGTGTAACGGAAACAATGCTACAAAATAACAGAGAGTCAGAGAGCAAAACTGTTGATGTTTCATATGAAAAGATCTTTAAACAAATCAAGATCATTAGAAAATGAATCCACATGGAAAGATACTTGCAGTTTGCAAGTTAAGAAGATAATCAGTATTTTTTATCAAGTGTTATTTCATGATGGCTATGAATCACAAATATTAATAATAAAATTCTCCAATATTAATTACTAACCATCGACAAATTAATCTACGAAAGATCACAAAAAGGGGTTACAAACTTTATAATGACGTTATATTACACTAACAGGGTCAACTGATTTCGATGCTTCTATCACATAGGGAGTCCCGCCACAGATGTGTAGTTTGGCATCAATATATATATACATACTCAACAATATTTTATGAAAGTAACTAAATTATACATGTAACGACACGACCATAAAACTTATACAATAATCACGCCTACTCATTTCGATGCTGTTCTCACATAGGGACTCCCGCCACAGATGTGTATTTTTGAATCAACAAAAATGTTATAAACTTTGTTAATATAAAGAAACTCGACACTGTGTCATTAGATTAATTAGATTATACATGTAGCGACACGACAATCAAAACTAAACAATACTCACTCCAACTATTTATGATGTCTGTTTTAACATTGGGACTCTCGCCACTGATATGTAGCTTGGCATCAATAATAGTAAATTAGCACAAACATGTTATAAACTTTTGCTTTTTGCTTTCGGACTGCCCATATTTCCAGTTTAATTGATCATTCTACAACATATATTTTTTATTTTACTCCGTCATATCTATGTTACAATGCAATATTAATTTTGTACTCGAATACTTTGTAATTTTGATGTTTTTATATTATTGGAAATAAAATGAAAATGAAATGAACTACATTCACTCTTATATATAATTGTACTCATGACAAAACATGTATCTTCATCGAGAAAAAAAATAGTACTTAAAGAACAAATAAGTGATCAAACGATTTGTCTTTATATAATGGACTAATGTAAGAATGTATGACTTTAGAAAATGTTGAATATAACATATATAGACCCTACAGTAAAAACAATTTTCTTACTAGTTGTAACCAGTTATTAATTATAATGTATAAATGAATGAAATTGAAAGAACATACCAGTGGTTGTAGGTTTGGTAGTGGTACCTGTTAAGGGAATGAAAAGTGCAAAAAGAAATAAAAGAAATAAAAGGGATGTTAGAAAAATAAAATCCCCATGTTTCATGCATGCATACATGTTCAAACAAATTAAAAAACCTACCCACCCATGCATTTAACAGCAAATCAACACAAATAAATCATACATTTCTAGAATATAATGGAACCGCAACAACAAAGTAAGTTGAAGAAAGAAAATATGGCACTTATTATGTTAATGTATGCATTTGTTCCTGTTTGTTCATTGGCTAGGGCTAATTTTCACAGAACTATATCAATTCAAGCAACAGACCGCTTCTGTAATGTATGCAAATAATATGCGTATGACGTCAGACTCCCCGTTGGCAAGCTTAACAACAGTAACTAGGTCCGGCAAGCTCCGGCAAACTCAGCTTGCCGGACCTAGTTACTATTGTTAAGCTTGCCAACGGGGAGTCTGACGTCATACGCATATTATTTGCATACATTACAGAAGCGGTCTATTGGAGATGCTACCTACAATCCCTCGGGCGGGATTCAATTGGGGAATTAATATTTAAAAATATCAAAATCAAATATAAAGAAACAAGTTATTTGATGAAAAATTGAATTTCCAGTCCATGCATTCAATGAATGGGTCACAAACAGAGTGACCAATGCATACAAATAACCTATTTACAAAGTGGGAAAGAGCATGGTTTATGCTGAAAATTAGCTCAGCACTGGATAAATCCACTGCTGAGCCAGTGCTAGACGAAAAAGCCGTGGTATTCCTTTCGATGACCAAAAATCGCGGCACTCTGGCAGCAGTGACACCCCCTGATTTTATCACGCTTATGAGAACAATGCGATCCATTGTAATGAACTTGTTTTTTTGACCTCGATCCGGTGACGACGCTGTGAACTGCTCTGTGATTGGTTCATGTAGTTCCCCAAGTAGCCCACAATGCAACGTAGAGAAGGTTACCTTCCGGTCACCAAAAATCGCGGTCACTCTGGCAGAGTGACACCCCCCTGATTATCAGTCAACAGCGACTCAAATTGAGTGTTAATAGATCACTTGTATAGTTTTTAAACTGTTAAATTAGTATCTTACCACGACCAGGACAATCAGGTAAGAACCGAGGCATGGCGGGGAGGGTAGGAGGCGAAGCGGTGCAGGTACAGGTGCCCATTGAGGAGCTACTGACGCATACTTGCCCACCTAAATCAAACATTGATATTTGAAGAAGAATTTGAAAAGGTAAATAAAACTTAATGGCCCGAATTCTCAACTTGTGGCTCAACTTGTGCCTGGCCTAAAATACAAAGACTACCGGTAACACTTTGCACCAGCATACTTATTGTCTCGTAACTATGGTCCTCGGAGATATTCTAATTATTTTCTTTTCATTATCAAGTCAATCCCTAATTGAGAGCTGCTTATAAGCATCAGGACAATGGGCCCTTTGAAATTACGTTACAGTAAAGTCTGTCATCAGCTACATTGCGTCCTGGATCATCCTGGCCCATTGTATTGCTGGTGACCTGTTTCACTGTTATACTGTTAAGAATTGAATTTCAAAGAGCCCATTGTCCTGATGCTTATAAGCAGCTCTCAAGGGATCGAGAAAATAGAAGGCCAAAGCTCATCTAATCCCCAAAGAATAGAATTAAAAAGTGTGATCCTCACCTTTTAAACTCAGTTACCCCAACAGATTCATTTATGCTTCCAGATTTTTAAAGTCAAGCAATACATACCAAACCCAATACGTTGATTCAAATGTCAACGATTTGGACACCCTGCACAGCAATGTAGGTACAAGGAGAGGTGTGTGAGATGTGGGGGCCACACAATTTTGAAACATGTCCACAAAAGGAATCCCCAAAGTGTGTGAATTGTGGTGGGTTACATATACGGCTGCTTATGGTGGATGCAAATCTGCAAAAACCGCCCAAGCCATCCAAAAAGTAAAAATAGAAAATAAAGTCTCGTACGCTCACGCGGCAAAATTGTATACACAAAAGAGTGAGGGTGAGATTATCCAGTCGAAATTAGTACCCCCTTCTGCACCAAGCCACCAATCTTTAGGTGAAAATATAACCGGCAAAAGTGACCAGATAAATGTAGAGGGAGACGGACAAAATGTTCCATCCAAAAGCGGTGCAAGGACCCAAGTGGCCCCCACACTCTCTCCGCAATGGTAATATGGTAAAATAAGACTTTGCCTCAAGAAGGTCATAATCTAGACAAAAGGTTAGATAAGATGGAAAAGGGTGAAAAGATTATTACTCTCTTAATCTCTTTGATTTCAGTGGTGTTCAATGAAAATAACCAAATAGATGAAGTGTACAACATTAATTTGATAAGGGTAGCAGCTGAAAGGCTCTTACAAATAAAAGAAAATTAATTTGTATGTAATGAGACTTACTGAGTTTATTATTATGGCCGCGCTCCATATTCTCCAATGGAACGCCCAAGGCATGCTTGGGCACGGCCAATAATTTTTTTTTTTTTAATAAGACAGAATATAACTACCACGTAATTTGTGTATGTACAGGAGACTTGGTACAAGGGGAGTAGAACGATTAATATTCCAAACTAACAGTGTATATGTAGGAATAGAATAGGACAATCTAGAGGTGGATGTGCTTTGTATATTCATGATTCTAAACCCCTCAAAAAAAGTTCGGAAACTCAAGTTTCATCGATCATATCTCTCGTATTTTTAAATAAGAATACTCGAAATCGGTGTCACAATAAAGCCTCATGAATGTGGGGGAGCCTCAAGAGTGACCCATTTCAAAACGCTCTGATTTGGTTTCGGTATCTGTATACCATTGTGTAGAGGATGTAATGCGACTTGAATGAGTTGGCCATGAATGAGAGGAATTCAATTGAAAACGCATGAATAGTGCCTTGAAATCAGAGCGTTTCAAAATGGGTCACTTTTGAGGCTCCCTCCCATTCATCTCCCTGCAGCCGCCCTTTACAAAAATCATTATAAATTTCAAATTTTCATACAGAAGAGTTGTTGGGCTTTCCTTTGATATCATATTTGATCATGAATATTTTATTTGAAATGCTAAAAAATCCTCCCAAAAGCTCGAAAAAAATGCAACCCTCTGATTTTTTGTCAACTCCATATCTTTTTGTCTGATTTCACACTCGACCCATCTCCATATTCCGGTTCGCTGCACACACTCCATTTGCATAATCCTTACGATTAATATGCCATCGTAATGAAGAGATAATTTCCATTAAAATGGTATCTTAATTCAACAATTGTGATGAATGGAAAGGGTGGCAGTATTCAATAGAATGTTAACCTTTAGAAAACTGATCAACACAATCATGCACTCGTAAATTGAATGCATTGGGGCCATTTTGCGAGATTTCACTTCCTGCCTCCCCCTATTCTCTGGGCTACTGCAATCGCCCCAATTGCATAATCACTACACATAATGCACCGTTTGAAAGGTATATAATGAGGCTTTATTGTGACACCGATTTCGAGTATTCTTATTAAAAAATACGAGAGATATGATCGATCAAACTTTCCGAACTTTTTTTGAGGGGTTTATTAATTATGATGATTATGTTTGTGATGAAGAATTAGAACTACAAAGTATGTGTATATCATTTGGAAAACAAAATATTACGTTAGTCAACTATCATTATCCATGTATGAAATTAGATGAAAGTATTTTGGATAAAATTGTTCATATGTAATGCACAGTGACTTTATAACAATACTCTTTGGGGGAGTGAAAAAATGATGCAAATGGTAAAGTTATTGTAAAGGCGTTGGAAAAATATAATGCAGTCATCATGAATGATGGCTCGGGTACAAGAGTAGATACTCATTCTGGAAAATTATCTCACTTAGACTTGACAATTATTTCTCCCTCTCTTGCAGGCAAGGGCAATTGGAATGTGGTAGAACTCTTAGGAAGTGATCATTAATTAATAGAATTGATTATTAGTTTGAAAGGTGGTGTGAAAACTCCTCAAGAAAATAAAGATGAAGAAGAAAGGTTTTTTGTTAAAAATATTGATTGGGAGAAATTTAGATTAAAATGTAAGAACACATTCAAGGATGTAGTAGTCGTTGATGATGTTCAAATTTAATTAATTTAATTACTTTTATGAAGGGTATATTGAAAGTTCTTAAAGAAATATCTCCACAACGCAAGAAAGAACATAAACATGATCCTATCCCTTGGTGGACTAATGAATATTCGTTTAAAATAAAAGAAAGAAATAAAGCTATCAGACTGCAAAAGCATAAGCCCCAAAACCATTCGTTTAGCCGAACAAACTTATTGGAAACAGTTTTGTTCAAATATAAACCGTTACACGAATGAAACTTTGATTTGGAAATGTATTAAACGAATGAATCGTCAAAGTGTGAAAAATAAAAAGTTTCCCACTTTGAAAATGAATGAGGAAGAACTCTTTGAGGACAAAGAAAAGTCTGATGCACTCTCGGAGTTCTATTATGAAAATGGGGCTCAAATGGATAATAGTAATGGGGTTGATGTCATACGGGCCATTGTGTTTGATATAGATACTATAAAAGATGAAGCTTTGGAAATGGTTATAAATGTACCGTTTAGTAAAAGAGTATTATAGAAATCTTTAGACATTAATACAAAATCCACACCTGGTCATGAATCAGGAGTTGTTCAAAAGGCCTGTAAACATGCGCTTTTTATTCCTATCTTGAAAGCTGATAAAGATCCTCACAATGTGAAACCACTATTACCATGTTTTATCAAAATTATGGAAAGAATGGAAAAAGAAAGATTGAATTGGTTTGTAGAAAAATATGAGATTCTACCTCCTTTTCAATTAGGTTTTTAGAAAAGGGAGAAGTGCTCTGGTAATGTTGTGTTTTTAGAAAACATAGTTCAAAAGAATATTAATAATAAAAGTCAAGTTATGACAGTCTTTCTGGACTTGGAAAAGGCGTACGATATGCTTAACATTAAGGGCATTCTTTGCAAGCTAGAGGAAGGAGGAATAAAAGGTAGAATGTTAGTGTTTTTACACAATTACCTTACAGACCGTACGTATCAAGTTCGCATGAATAATCAATGTTCAGAAACAAAGAAGTTACGTAAGGGACTTCAACAGGGAAGTATCCTAAGCCCCCTTTTATTTAATATTTTAATGTTACAATCATTATTAATATACAAAAACTCGAGAAAAAAATCGACACTGTATCATTAGATTAATTAGATTATACATGTAGCGACACGACAATCAAAACTATACAATACTCACTCCTACTATTTATGATGCCTGTTTTAACATTGGGACTCTCGCCACTGATATGTAGCTTGGCATCAATAATAGTAAATTAGCACAAACATGTTATAAACTTTTGCTTTTTGCTTTCGGACTGCCCATATTTCCAGTTTAATTGATCATTCTACAACATATATTTTTTATTTTACTCCGTCATATCTATGTTACAATGCAATATTAATTTTGTACTCGAATACTTTGTAATTTTGATGTTTTTATATTATTGGAAATAAAATGAAAATGAAATGAACTACATTCACTCTTATATATAATTGTACTCATGACAAAACATGTATCTTCATCGAGAAAAAAAATAGTACTTAAAGAACAAATAAGTGATCAAACGATTTGTCTTTATATAATGGACTAATGTAAGAATGTATGACTTTAGAAAATGTTGAATATAACATATATAGACCCTACAGTAAAAATAATTTTCTTACTAGTTGTAACCAGTTATTAATTATAATTTATAAATGAATGAAATTGAAAGAACATACCAGTGGTTGTAGGTTTGGTAGTGGTACCTGTTAAGGGAATGAAAAGTGCAAAAAGAAATAAAAGAAATAAAAGGGATGTTAGAAAAATAAAATCCCCATGTTTCATGCATGCATACATGTTCAAACAAATTAAAAAACCTACCCACCCATGCATTTAACAGCAAATCAACACAAATAAATCATACATTTCTAGAATATAATGGAACCGCAACAACAAAGTAAGTTGAAGAAAGAAAATATGGCACTTATTATTGTAATGTATGCATTTGTTCTTGTTTGTTTATTGGCTAGGGCTAATTTTCACAGAACTATATCAAATCAAGCAATTGGAGATGCTACCTACAATCCCTCGGGCGGGATTCAATTGGGGAATTAACATTTTAAAATATAGAAATCAAATATATATAAAGAAACAAGTTATTTGATGACAAATTGTATTTCCAGTCCATGCATTCAATGAATGGGTCACAAACAGAGAGACCAATGCATACAAATAACCAATTTACAAAGTGGGAAAGAGCATGGTTTAATGCTGAAAATTAGCTTTCGGCAACCAAACTCATTATATACCAAAACCTAACTTGGGCATAACTGACTTAGTTTTTATTTTTAATACGGCCACCAAGGAAAAAATGGGTAATTTAAATCACTGAGTTGTATATGTTTCAGTTTGTATTCGTCATTGAAGTCAAGATGTAAATTACATGTTTAATGAATACATGGGAAAATTCAGAGGGCATCATTTGGGGCAAATATGTTTCCCTAATACTAAATAGCACCCCTGAAATGCTATTAACAAAAAGCTTCATACTTTGATGCAAGAAAATAGATGTAGAATAATGTTTTCGTGCAGGCAGACTTCATAATTCACTCAAACTCATTTTGGACTAAAAAATTATAATTCTACAGTGAAAACTAAGAACGCCGAAAACGCTGTGTAACGGAAACAATGCTACAAAATAACAGAGAGTCAGAGAGCAAAACTGTTGATGTTTCATATGAATTGAAAAGATCTTTAAACAAATCAAGATCATTAGAAAATGAATCCACATGGAAAGATACTTGCAGTTTGCAAGTTAAGAAGATAATCAGTATTTTTTATCAAGTGTTATTTCATGATGGCTATGAATCACAAATATTAATAATAAAATTCTCCAATATTAATTACTAACCATCGACAAATTAATCTACGAAAGATCACAAAAAGGGGTTACAAACTTTATAATGACGTTATATTACACTAACAGGGTCAACTGATTTCGATGCTTCTATCACATAGGGAGTCCCGCCACAGATGTGTAGTTTGGCATCAATATATATATACATACTAAACAATATTTTATGAAAGTAACTAAATTATACATGTAACGACACGACCATAAAACTTATACAATAATCACGCCTACTCATTTCGATGCTGTTCTCACATAGGGACTCCCGCCACAGATGTGTATTTTTGAATCAACAAAAATGTTATTAACTTTGTTAATATAAAGAAACTCGACACTGTGTCATTAGATTAATTAGATTATACATGTAGCGACACGACAATCAAAACTAAACAGTACTCACTCCTACTATTTATGATGCCTGTTTTAACATTGGGACTCTCGCCACTGATGTGTAGCTTGGCATCAATAATAGTAAATTAGCACAAACATGTTATAAACTTTTGCTTTTTGCTTTCGGACTGCCCATATTTCCAGTTTAATTGATCATTCTACAACATATATTTTTTATTTTACTCCGTCATATCTATGTTACAATGCAATATTAATTTTGTACTCGAATACTTTGTAATTTTGATGTTTTTATATTATTGGAAATAAAATGAAAATGAAATGAACTACATTCACTCTTATATATAATTGTACTCATGACAAAACATGTATCTTCATCGAGAAAAAAAATAGTACTTAAAGAACAAATAAGTGATCAAACGATTTGTCTTTATATAATGGACTAATGTAAGAATGTATGACTTTAGAAAATGTTGAATATAACATATATAGACCCTACAGTAAAAACAATTTTCTTACTAGTTGTAACCAGTTATTAATTATAATGTATAAATGAATGAAATTGAAAGAACATACCAGTGGTTGTAGGTTTGGTAGTGGTACCTGTTAAGGGAATGACAAGTGCAAAAAGAAATAAAAGAAATAAAAGGGATGTTAGAAAAATAAAATCCCCATGTTTCATGCATGCATACATGTTCAAACAAATTAAAAAACCTACCCACCCATGCATTTAACAGCAAATCAACACAAATAAATCATACATTTCTAGAATATAATGGAACCGCAACAACAAAGTAAGTTGAAGAAAGAAAATATGGCACTTATTATTTTAATGTATGCATTTGTTCTTGTTTGTTTATTGGCTAGGGCTAATTTTCACAGAACTATATCAAATCAAGCAATTGGAGATGCTACCTACAATCCCTCGGGCGGGATTCAATTGGGGAATTAACATTTTAAAATCTAGAAATCAAATATATATAAAGAAACAAGTTATTTGATGACAAATTGTATTTCCAGTCCATGCATTCAATGAATGGGTCACAAACAGAGTGACCAATGCATACAAATAACCAATTTACAAAGTGGGAAAGAGCATGGTTTAATGCTGAAAATTAGCTTTCGGCAACCAAACTCATTATATACCAAAACCTAACTTGGGCATAACTGACTTAGTTTTTATTTTTAATACGGCCACCAAGGAAAAAATGGGTAATTTAAATCACTGAGTTGTATATGTTTCAGTTTGTATTCTTCATTGAAGTCAAGATGTAAATTACATGTTTAATGAATACATGGGAAAATTCAGAGGGCATCATTTGGGGCAAATATGTTTCCCTAATACTAAATAGCACCCCTGAAATGCTATTAACAAAAAGCTTCATACTTTGATGCAAGAAAATAGATGTAGAATAATGTTTTCGTGCAGGCAGACTTCATAATTCACTCAAACTCATTTTGGACTAAAAAATTATAATTCTACAGTGAAAACTAAGAACGCCGAAAACGCTGTGTAACGGAAACAATGCTACAAAATAACAGAGAGTCAGAGAGCAAAACTGTTGATGTTTCATATGAAAAGATCTTTAAACAAATCAAGATCATTAGAAAATGAATCCACATGGAAAGATACTTGCAGTTTGCAAGTTAAGAAGATAATCAGTATTTTTTATCAAGTGTTATTTCATGATGGCTATGAATCACAAATATTAATAATAAAATTCTCCAATATTAATTACTAACCATCGACAAATTAATCTACGAAAGATCACAAAAAGGGGTTACAAACTTTTAAATGACGTTATATTACACTAACAGGGTCAACTGATTTCGATGCTTCTATCACATAGGGAGTCCCGCCACAGATGTGTAGTTTGGCATCAATATATATATACATACTCAACAATATTTTATGAAAGTAACTAAGTTATACATGTAACGACACGACCATAAAACTTATACAATAATCACGCCTACTCATTTCGATGCTGTTCTCACATAGGGACTCCCGCCACAGATGTGTATTTTTGAATCAACAAAAATGTTATAAACTTTGTTAATATAAAGAAACTCGACACTGTATCATTAGATTAATTAGATTATACATGTAGCGACACGACAATCAAAACTAAACAGTACTCACTCCTACTATTTATGATGCCTGTTTTAACATTGGGACTCTCGCCACTGATATGTAGCTTGGCATCAATAATAGTAAATTAGCACAAACATGTTATAAACTTTTGCTTTTTGCTTTCGGACTGCCCATATTTCCAGTTTAATTGATCATTCTACAACATATATTTTTTTATTTTACTCCGTCATATCTATGTTACAATGCAATATTAATTTTGTACTCGAATACTTTGTAATTTTGATGTTTTTATATTATTGGAAATAAAATGAAAATGAAATGAACTACATTCACTCTTATATATAATTGTACTCATGACAAAACATGTATCTTCATCGAGAAAAAAAATAGTACTTAAAGAACTAATAAGTGATCAAACGATTTGTCTTTATATAATGGACTAATGTAAGAATGTATGACTTTAGAAAATGTTGAATATAACATATATAGACCCTACAGTAAAAACAATTTTCTTACTAGTTGTAACCAGTTATTAATTATAATTTATAAATGAATGAAATTGAAAGAACATACCAGTGGTTGTAGGTTTGGTAGTGGTACCTGTTAAGGGAATGACAAGTGCAAAAAGAAATAAAAGAAATAAAAGGGATGTTAGAAAAATAAAATCCCCATGTTTCATGCATGCATACATGTTCAAACAAATTAAAAAACCTACCCACCCATGCATTTAACAGCAAATCAACACAAATAAATCATACATTTCTAGAATATAATGGAACCGCAACAACAAAGTAAGTTGAAGAAAGAAAATATGGCACTTATTATTTTAATGTATGCATTTGTTCTTGTTTGTTTATTGGCTAGGGCTAATTTTCACAGAACTATATCAAATCAAGCAATTGGAGATGCTACCTACAATCCCTCGGGCGGGATTCAATTGGGGAATTAACATTTTAAAATATAGAAATCAAATATATATAAAGAAACAAGTTATTTGATGACAAATTGTATTTCCAGTCCATGCATTCAATGAATGGGTCACAAACAGAGTGACCAATGCATACAAATAACCAATTTACAAAGTGGGAAAGAGCATGGTTTAATGCTGAAAATTAGCTTTCGGCAACCAAACTCATTATATACCAAAACCTAACTTGGGCATAACTGACTTAGTTTTTATTTTTAATACGGCCACCAAGGAAAAAATGGGTAATTTAAATCACTGAGTTGTATATGTTTCAGTTTGTATTCTTCATTGAAGTCAAGATGTAAATTACATGTTTAATGAATACATGGGAAAATTCAGAGGGCATCATTTGGGGCAAATATGTTTCCCTAATAATAAATAGCACCCCTGAAATGCTATTAACAAAAAGCTTCATACTTTGATGCAAGAAAATAGATGTAGAATAATGTTTTCGTGCAGGCAGACTTCATAATTCACTCAAACTCATTTTGGACTAAAAAATTATAATTCTACAGTGAAAACTAAGAACGCCGAAAACGCTGTGTAACGGAAACAATGCTACAAAATAACAGAGAGTCAGAGAGCAAAACTGTTGATGTTTCATATGAAAAGATCTTTAAACAAATCAAGATCATTAGAAAATGAATCCACATGGAAAGATACTTGCAGTTTGCAAGTTAAGAAGATAATCAGTATTTTTTATCAAGTGTTATTTCATGATGGCTATGAATCACAAATATTAATAATAAAATTCTCCAATATTAATTACTAACCATCGACAAATTAATCTACGAAAGATCACAAAAAGGGGTTACAAACTTTTAAATGACGTTATATTACACTAACAGGGTCAACTGATTTCGATGCTTCTATCACATAGGGAGTCCCGCCACAGATGTGTAGTTTGGCATCAATATATATATACATACTCAACAATATTTTATGAAAGTAACTAAATTATACATGTAACGACACGACCATAAAACTTATACAATAATCACGCCTACTCATTTCGATGCTGTTCTCACATAGGGACTCCCGCCACAGATGTGTATTTTTGAATCAACAAAAATGTTATAAACTTTGTTAATATAAAGAAACTCGACACTGTGTCATTAGATTAATTAGATTATACATGTAGCGACACGACAATCAAAACTAAACAATACTCACTCATACTATTTATGATGCCTGTTTTAACATTGGGACTCTCGCCACTGATATGTAGCTTGGCATCAATAATAGTAAATTAGCACAAACATGTTATAAACTTTTGCTTTTTGCTTTCGGACTGCCCATATTTCCAGTTTAATTGATCATTCTACAACATATATTTTTTATTTTACTCCGTCATATCTATGTTACAATGCAATATTAATTTTGTACTCGAATACTTTGTAATTTTGATGTTTTTATATTATTGGAAATAAAATGAAAATGAAATGAACTACATTCACTCTTATATATAATTGTACTCATGACAAAACATGTATCTTCATCGAGAAAAAAAATAGTACTTAAAGAACAAATAAGTGATCAAACGATTTGTCTTTATATAATGGACTAATGTAAGAATGTATGACTTTAGAAAATGTTGAATATAACATATATAGACCCTACAGTAAAAACAATTTTCTTACTAGTTGTAACCAGTTATTAATTATAATGTATAAATGAATGAAATTGAAAGAACATACCAGTGGTTGTAGGTTTGGTAGTGGTACCTGTTAAGGGAATGAAAAGTGCAAAAAGAAATAAAAGAAATAAAAGGGATGTTAGAAAAATAAAATCCCCATGTTTCATGCATGCATACATGTTCAAACAAATTAAAAAACCTACCCACCCATGCATTTAACAGCAAATCAACACAAATAAATCATACATTTCTAGAATATAATGGAACCGCAACAACAAAGTAAGTTGAAGAAAGAAAATATGGCACTTATTATTTTAATGTATGCATTTGTTCTTGTTTGTTTATTGGCTAGGGCTAATTTTCACAGAACTATATCAAATCAAGCAATTGGAGATGCTACCTACAATCCCTCGGGCGGGATTCAATTGGGGAATTAACATTTTAAAATATAGAAATCAAATATATATAAAGAAACAAGTTATTTGATGACAAATTGTATTTCCAGTCCATGCATTCAATGAATGGGTCACAAACAGAGTGACCAATGCATACAAATAACCAATTTACAAAGTGGGAAAGAGCATGGTTTAATGCTGAAAATTAGCTTTCGGCAACCAAACTCATTATATACCAAAACCTAACTTGGGCATAACTGACTTAGTTTTTATTTTTAATACGGCCACCAAGGAAAAAATGGGTAATTTAAATCACTGAGTTGTATATGTTTCAGTTTGTATTCTTCATTGAAGTCAAGATGTAAATTACATGTTTAATGAATACATGGGAAAATTCAGAGGGCATCATTTGGGGCAAATATGTTTCCCTAATAATAAATAGCACCCCTGAAATGCTATTAACAAAAAGCTTCATACTTTGATGCAAGAAAATAGATGTAGAATAATGTTTTCGTGCAGGCAGACTTCATAATTCACTCAAACTCATTTTGGACTAAAAAATTATAATTCTACAGTGAAAACTAAGAACGCCGAAAACGCTGTGTAACGGAAACAATGCTACAAAATAACAGAGAGTCAGAGAGCAAAACTGTTGATGTTTCATATGAAAAGATCTTTAAACAAATCAAGATCATTAGAAAATGAATCCACATGGAAAGATACTTGCAGTTTGCAAGTTAAGAAGATAATCAGTATTTTTTATCAAGTGTTATTTCATGATGGCTATGAATCACAAATATTAATAATAAAATTCTCCAATATTAATTACTAACCATCGACAAATTAATCTACGAAAGATCACAAAAAGGGGTTACAAACTTTTAAATGACGTTATATTACACTAACAGGGTCAACTGATTTCGATGCTTCTATCACATAGGGAGTCCCGCCACAGATGTGTAGTTTGGCATCAATATATATATACATACTCAACAATATTTTATGAAAGTAACTAAATTATACATGTAACGACACGACCATAAAACTTATACAATAATCACGCCTACTCATTTCGATGCTGTTCTCACATAGGGACTCCCGCCACAGATGTGTATTTTTGAATCAACAAAAATGTTATAAACTTTGTTAATATAAAGAAACTCGACACTGTGTCATTAGATTAATTAGATTATACATGTAGCGACACGACAATCAAAACTAAACAATACTCACTCATACTATTTATGATGCCTGTTTTAACATTGGGACTCTCGCCACTGATATGTAGCTTGGCATCAATAATAGTAAATTAGCACAAACATGTTATAAACTTTTGCTTTTTGCTTTCGGACTGCCCATATTTCCAGTTTAATTGATCATTCTACAACATATATTTTTTATTTTACTCCGTCATATCTATGTTACAATGCAATATTAATTTTGTACTCGAATACTTTGTAATTTTGATGTTTTTATATTATTGGAAATAAAATGAAAATGAAATGAACTACATTCACTCTTATATATAATTGTACTCATGACAAAACATGTATCTTCATCGAGAAAAAAAATAGTACTTAAAGAACAAATAAGTGATCAAACGATTTGTCTTTATATAATGGACTAATGTAAGAATGTATGACTTTAGAAAATGTTGAATATAACATATATAGACCCTACAGTAAAAACAATTTTCTTACTAGTTGTAACCAGTTATTAATTATAATGTATAAATGAATGAAATTGAAAGAACATACCAGTGGTTGTAGGTTTGGTAGTGGTACCTGTTAAGGGAATGAAAAGTGCAAAAAGAAGTAAAAGAAATAAAAGGGATGTTAGAAAAATAAAATCCCCATGTTTCATGCATGCATACATGTTCAAACAAATTAAAAAACCTACCCACCCATGCATTTAACAGCAAATCAACACAAATAAATCATACATTTCTAGAATATAATGGAACCGCAACAACAAAGTAAGTTGAAGAAAGAGAATATGGCACTTATTATTTTAATGTATGCATTTGTTCTTGTTTGTTTATTGGCTAGGGCTAATTTTCACAGAACTATATCAAATCAAGCAATTGGAGATGCTACCTACAATCCCTCGGGCGGGATTCAATTGGGGAATTAACATTTTAAAATATAGAAATCAAATATATATAAAGAAACAAGTTATTTGATGACAAATTGTATTTCCAGTCCATGCATTCAATGAATGGGTCACAAACAGAGTGACCAATGCATACAAATAACCAATTTACAAAGTGGGAAAGAGCATGGTTTAATGCTGAAAATTAGCTTTCGGCAACCAAACTCATTATATACCAAAACCTAACTTGGGCATAACTGACTTATTTTTCATTTTTAATACGGCCACCAAGGAAAAAATGGGTAATTTAAATCACTGAGTTGTATATGTTTCAGTTTGTATTCTTCATTGAAGTCAAGATGTAAATTACATGTTTAATGAATACATGGGAAAATTCAGAGGGCATCATTTGGGGCAAATATGTTTCCCTAATACTAAATAGCACCCCTGAAATGCTATTAACAAAAAGCTTCATACTTTGATGCAAGAAAATAGATGTAGAATAATGTTTTCGTGCAGGCAGACTTCATAATTCACTCAAACTCATTTTGGACTAAAAAATTATAATTCTACAGTGAAAACTAAGAACGCCGAAAACGCTGTGTAACGGAAACAATGCTACAAAATAACAGAGAGTCAGAGAGCAAAACTGTTGATGTTTCATATGAAAAGATCTTTAAACAAATCAAGATCATTAGAAAATGAATCCACATGGAAAGATACTTGCAGTTTGCAAGTTAAGAAGATAATCAGTATTTTTTATCAAGTGTTATTTCATGATGGCTATGAATCACAAATATTAATAATAAAATTCTCCAATATTAATTACTAACCATCGACAAATTAATCTACGAAAGATCACAAAAAGGGGTTACAAACTTTATAATGACGTTATATTACACTAACAGGGTCAACTGATTTCGATGCTTCTATCACATAGGGAGTCCCGCCACAGATGTGTAGTTTGGCATCAATATATATATACATACTCAACAATATTTTATGAAAGTAACTAAATTATACATGTAACGACACGACCATAAAACTTATACAATAATCACGCCTACTCATTTCGATGCTGTTCTCACATAGGGACTCCCGCCACAGATGTGTATTTTTGAATCAACAAAAATGTTATAAACTTTGTTAATATAAAGAAACTCGACACTGTGTCATTAGATTAATTAGATTATACATGTAGCGACACGACAATCAAAACTAAACAATACTCACTCCTACTATTTATGATGCCTGTTTTAACATTGGGACTCTCGCCACTGATATGTAGCTTGGCATCAATAATAGTAAATTAGCACAAACATGTTATAAACTTTTGCTTTTTGCTTTCGGACTGCCCATATTTCCAGTTTAATTGATCATTCTACAACATATATTTTTTATTTTACTCCGTCATATCTATGTTACAATGCAATATTAATTTTGTACTCGAATACTTTGTAATTTTGATGTTTTTATATTATTGGAAATAAAATGAAAATGAAATGAACTACATTCACTCTTATATATAATTGTACTCATGACAAAACATGTATCTTCATCGAGAAAAAAAATAGTACTTAAAGAACAAATAAGTGATCAAACGATTTGTCTTTATATAATGGACTAATGTAAGAATGTATGACTTTAGAAAATGTTGAATATAACATATATAGACCCTACAGTAAAAACAATTTTCTTACTAGTTGTAACCAGTTATTAATTATAATGTATAAATGAATGAAATTGAAAGAACATACCAGTGGTTGTAGGTTTGGTAGTGGTACCTGTTAAGGGAATGAAAAGTGCAAAAAGAAATAAAAGAAATAAAAGGGATGTTAGAAAAATAAAATCCCCATGTTTCATGCATGCATACATGTTCAAACAAATTAAAAAACCTACCCACCCATGCATTTAACAGCAAATCAACACAAATAAATCATACATTTCTAGAATATAATGGAACCGCAACAACAAAGTAAGTTGAAGAAAGAAAATATGGCACTTATTATGTTAATGTATGCATTTGTTCCTGTTTGTTCATTGGCTAGGGCTAATTTTCACAGAACTATATCAATTCAAGCAATAGACCGCTTCTGTAATGTATGCAAATAATATGCGTATGACGTCAGACTCCCCGTTGGCAAGCTTAACAACAGTAACTAGGTCCGGCAAGCTCCGGCAAACTCAGCTTGCCGGACCTAGTTACTATTGTTAAGCTTGCCAACGGGGAGTCTGACGTCATACGCATATTATTTGCATACATTACAGAAGCGGTCTATTGGAGATGCTACCTACAATCCCTCGGGCGGGATTCAATTGGGGAATTAATATTTAAAAATATCAAAATCAAATATATATAAAGAAACAAGTTATTTGATGAAAAATTGAATTTCCAGTCCATGCATTCAATGAATGGGTCACAAACAGAGTGACCAATGCATACAAATAACCTATTTACAAAGTGGGAAAGAGCATGGTTTATGCTGAAAATTAGCTCAGCACTGGATAAATCCACTGCTGAGCCAGTGCTAGACGAAAAGGCCGTGGTATTCCTTTCGATGACCAAAAATCGCGGCACTCTGGCAGCAGTGACACCCCCTGATTTTATCACGCTTATGAGAACAATGCGATCCATTGTAATGAACTTGTTTTTTTGACCTCGATCCGGTGACGACGCTGTGAACTGCTCTGTGATTGGTTCATGTAGTTCCCCAAGTAGCCCACAATGCAACGTAGAGAAGGTTACCTTCCGGTCACCAAAAATCGCGGTCACTCTGGCAGAGTGACACCCCCCTGATTATCAGTCAACAGCGACTCAAATTGAGTGTTAATAGATCACTTGTATAGTTTTTAAACTGTTAAATTAGTATCTTACCACGACCAGGACAATCAGGTAAGAACCGAGGCATGGCGGGGAGGGTAGGAGGCGAAGCGGTGCAGGTACAGGTGCCCATTGAGGAGCTACTGACGCATACTTGCCCACCTAAATCAAACATTGATATTTGAAGAAGAATTTGAAAAGGTAAATAAAACTTAATGGCCCGAATTCTCAACTTGTGGCTCAACTTGTGCCTGGCCTAAAATACAAAGACTACCGGTAACACTTTGCACCAGCATACTTATTGTCTCGTAACTATGGTCCTCGGAGATATTCTAATTATTTTCTTTTCATTATCAAGTCAATTAATTATAGCATAAATTAATTTTCATTTATTTTCACAAAACATTCTTGTAAATATTAAGCATAAAAGAACTGCGAAAAGGAGTATTCATTACATTTTCTTTCGGTGTTGATCAGATCATTGCTTCAATTTTTCATATAAATATCAATTTCGTAATTTTTGCTCTTCGTTCCGCTTCAATGACTGTCTCATTTACAGTCATCAATATGTCACGGTGTTACACTAAAAACAGATATATTTAATATTTCTGGAAAAATATGAATGGGAATTAAATGTTTCCCCCTGTTTATTAGCCCATAGGGCTATAATTTGGATGCTATAAATAGCAGTATTATCTTTTACCACCAATTAATCTCATCAATATCAATTTGGTCTGGCATTACGTTTTGTGTAACACCGTGACGCTAGCTCCTGGATCTCCATTGACATAATACAGTAGACATAATCAAATAATGTAAGATATTTTTTTAGGTATGCTCGGGCATTGCTCATGCTATAATTATATGAATAGGGTCAGTTGATAATGTTTCCATTTCAAAGTTACCCGAGTCATAAATGTGTAGGTGTTGTACGTCCGTCTGTCTGTATGTGCATCTGTACATCAGTGCTATTTTTCTTTGCAATATCTCTAGAATCGATAAACCTCTATACAAAATTTGAAAGAAATCCGTCAAGGAATGTGGCAGTTAGAGCGCACACAAGAATATGACGCGGCGGCGGCGGCGTCGGCTGGGGGATATAATAAGAGTTTATTGACCCATCCTATTGCAAATGGGATAAATTGGCAATTTGAAGGCTGATGCACACTGGAGAATGGTGGATATTTCCCTCATACTGTACTGTGCATCCCTTGTAAACACTGACACAGTCTGCATGTTTTCTCTGCAGGAATGTTTGCGAATTTAGAAGCTATCTTTATTTGACAGATAGACAAGTCCAGTCATTCAACAACAACCACATCTCATCTCAGCAATCAATAAAGTTGATGATGAACTGTTCAGCAAGCCTCCACATCACAATGGGGACCCACAGTGTAAAATATGCACTGCACTTTTGACCCAGTATCATTAATGATTAAACACATTTGTTTGTATTTTAACTAGGGCTGAGTCAAACCGGATATGAGCCGAGTAAAAACGGACGGATATCGGATCAAAATGCAAATTATCAAATCAAATTTTGTTTTGTTTTGGTATTTTGGTTTGTTTGTTGGTATATTTGTTTTGTTTTTGGTTTGTGGATGTTGGCATCTCTGCCCTAGAGCTGGACCCCGGCCACAAAGGATTTCGCGCTTTGCTCACATGAGAGTAAGATTTTTCATTTTCAAATGTAGGCAGGTATGCTGTCAAGATGAAAGCCATCGGATATCTCATCAAGTGTTTCCTGATCCTGTTCAATTGGAATCGGCAGGACAGTGAGATGTTAGTCTACAAACCGCTGTCAAGATGAAAGCCTTCGGATATCTCATCTTTGATTCTTCTAAATTTGGCTCATAAACTACCACTAATCTATTCATTAATCGTCTTACCATTTGTTTATTTTGTGTTGTTTATTTCTTTTTTTTGTTTGTGATATAATTAAAATCGCTTAACTTTAGCAATAGTTTAGCAGGGTTCAACGTGCCATTTTATGACCGCATCTATAGAATGGAGAGGTCCGATAATTTAAATTCGGTAACCGACACGGTCGGATACCGAACGACTATCCGTTTGGTCACCTTTCATGCATAAAATAGATTTGCTCACACTCACTTTCAACCATACAAATCGGACAATACAACTCATTAGTATTCAAAAAGAGGGTTGTGTAAACTTATCTCACACGTGTACACACAAGACATTCACCACTGTCTGCTCTCTTAAATAATCAAGCTAATATGGTGGTGCCAGGCTTTAGAGGTAATTTTTCATAAACTTGTCACAATATGGGGGAAAGACTTTTTGGGACCTACTACAGCTTCGATTCCCACAGAAGATAAATGTTCTTATAGCTACAGTTTCCTTTTAATATTGATAGCTACTTAATACAGCCTCACCATCCCCTTCTACCTTTCTGAGTATATTTTAGAGTTAATTAGGTCACATCACTGTTAATAACTGATAACTAGACAGAGAAAGTTAATGAATTAAGAACATATAGATTCACTCACCAGCTGGGTCAAATTCGACTGAGTCTGTTGCATTTCCAAGGTAATTTCCAGCAACGCACATGAAGACAGTAGAGTTCTGTGGCAGTGCTCTAACCTGTACGGTGCGAACAGAACTTGTATTCTCATGTATGAGCTCACTGCTCTGATAAATCCAGTAATTGGTGATGAAGGGATTTGCATCGTTTAACACAGTGCATGTTACATCCAGGGTATCCCTGTCAAAGGTTACTTCAATGGCATCAGATGCAGGAGGGTCTGAAAGATAAAAGATATAAGGTAATAAGTAGACTTGGAAAGTGAAGGGAATAACATTTGATCCAATTATGCACCATTTCCCTCATTATGTCTCGTTAAAACGATTTTTTTTCTTCAATTCATTTGGTACTCTTATTATGCATAAAAAATCTGCATTACACACAAATTTACTTTCAAAACAAAATTTTGCCTGAGTTCAATGATTTACTTATCGTTCAAAACGCAACCTGATAATGATAGGCAATGATTTAATTTCTGATTTAAAAAAACAAGAAATCATTAATTTAAAACAAAATTACTAAAACTTCGCTCATCAAATTTGGTTTTAAATAATTTGCATTTTGTGTCCACGGTGACTTACATTGTGCGTTGAGTGTCTCTGATACTGTCCCATTGAGTGCAGACACTGCATGGCCTCCAATTCTGCACGTTAGCTGCTGGCCGTCATCTGCTGATGTTGGTGTGAATGTGAGCACACTCCTAGTGTCATTCAGGTATGGATCATGGTTGGTAGGGTTGGTGTCTACCGTGACACCATCCATGGACCACGTTATGGTTTCAAGTGGCTTGCCTCCCACTGCATCACACTGGGCTGTACAGGTGCTACCAGCAATGCACGGTGATGATACATTCAGAGTGCGATTTGACCCAACTAGTTGATGGAAAGACATGTATATATGTATTAGAATCATGAATGTGTCTATAATCTGACATATGGAATCACTGGTACACATCACAATTAGTATATTGTAGGATCTGATAGACACTACTGACAGTGGACTAATGATATAACTCTTATTATTGTAAAATGTCAGATATAAACATCTGAATGTTTAGGTAAAGCATTCCCGGCATTACATTTTTAGACAATCTGTGAAACAACAATGTAAATCAATTAGTATTAGATCGCATTTCTCCCCAAATGTGGATAAGTACTAATTTCACATAATGCAAAACATAATTTGTATGATGCGATACATAATATTACCTTCTACAACAAGGCTGATAGGAACCGTCGAATTTGCAAAACGAACTTGGCAGCTATAGCACCCATCATCTCCCAGCGAGGCTCCCGTCTGCGCTCCTGTTATCGTCATAATATCACCAGCCTCTGATACACCAAAGTTGAGATGTTTATTTCCTACAGAAACATATATTCCGTCAAGAAATATATTACCAGTCTCTTCATTTGTTGTACTATCTATCCAATCGAAGATCGGTGATGTTACACCTGATGCTGTGCATGTAAACACAGCATCACCACCAATAGCCACTTCCGTGGGTCCGGTTAGAGTCTGGCAGTGCATGTACTTCGTAGCCTGTCGGATTCAAAATTGATTTTTGTTTTAGTCATAATTATATACTAGTATTGAACAAAATGATTCATTGGGAAAATTGAAAACATTGGTTACCGATGCGATCTTGCATTACCCATAAGGGGTCAAATAACAATCAATGTATAAGGAACAGAACAATAACGTTGTGAAATGTTGACCAAAACCGATAAAGAATAAGAATGGCCGTAGGACCGAGGTTTATCAAAATGAACAAATTACCGATATATTGGGCACTGTCACAGCTGACTATCTAATAAAGCACCCATTTCCAACATAAACCATTTATTTTATTAGTGGCTTACATGGACAATTCAATTCACAATTCAATTCAATTCAATTTTTCATATTTTGTCGATGCTGACTTACCGAGGCCAAAATCAAAAGAGAATACAGAAGCGATGATGGTGTCAGATAATGCATGATATTAGATGTGGTCGAATAGTTGAAAAGCAACTGTAAGAAAGAGAGGATGTGGGGAGGTATATAGTTATCAAGAAGACGTAGACTGTAATAAATTCAAACATGACATAAATATAATTCCACAAGAATGCAAATGATGGAAATATTATATACCGCAACATAACTCTTTGTTTTGACGTTTGTTACATTGAGACTGTTTCTGATATACTGACCGTCTAGGAAGTCATATTTATCAACGAATATTAACCATATTCAGAGTTTATTTCTGAATAATAATACGTTGTTTAAAAAAATGGGATAACCATACTCTATTTTAATGTATTAATACATTAAATGTATTATTTGTATAGGTATTATCATAATTATGATTATTTTATAAAGACCATTCGATTTGCCATAATTAAATTATTACTTGCTTTCATTTATCTTCTGTGTGCTTTTTAAATTGCTGTGAATGTAAATAGGTTTGGTGCTTTCGTGTTTGTTTTAAGTTTGATTTGTGTACGCATTTTAAAAATCTTTTATTTAGATTTCAATTTGAATCGGAATAAATGCTCGAATTAAAAAAATAGTAAAGTAAGGGTCGAGTTAGCCATTGGCCGAGTTGTCCTGGATTCGTAAATGTTCAGTTATTTCTTAGAAAACACATAATCTGGTTCGGGTTCGGAGTGACGGTTAATCGGTTATATCTAAGGAGGAAGGTGGGGCACGTGCCCCTGCCAATAATTTGACAACATAATAATGAATATAGTATTAGAAAATTCTTTAGAAATTGTTGACTAACATTAACTAGAGGGTGCCGCCAAGAATCCAGGACAACTCGGCCAACGGCTAACTCGACCCTTACCAGCCCGGCCAACGACCCATACATACCTCGGACAACTCGACCTCTGTTATTTTTGTTTAACTTTTGACATTTTAAAACACCAGAAGTAATGACCTTTCAAAAAACAAATTATCTCCACAAATACTTTATTTCCCGTAACCAAATTTACACATGATGACCGTAAAGACCAATTCCTCTCATTCTATCGCTTTTTATTTAGAAAAAAATATTTAAAATGTCGAAAATTAAACAAAAATAACAGAGGTCGCGAGTTGTCCGAGGTCAGACCCGACCCTACCAAACTCGGTTTAGCCGAGTACGTAGGAGTCGTTGGCCGAGCTGGTAAGGGTCGAGTTAGCCGTTGGCCGAGTTGTCCGTCACACATTTTGGGATATCAGTGTTTTAATGCAATAAGCACACGATTAGGCAGGATAAGTGTTTGTTCATACTCATGATTATGTGTCATTGAGAATCTTCACGTATTAGCATGTATGTATACAATCATGTAAATATTCCACATAATACAATAAAGGAGACTTTGATACATTTGGCCAAGTCTTATATCGTTTTCAATCTCAAAATGTTTTGGGTGGGAATGTAAAAATCATATTTATTGACTTACCCAATATTATCAAAACAACAGTATCACCAACTAGGAATGAATCGTTGGATTCGTCGTGGCTTGTTGTATGAACATTAACGCTTGATCATTGTTTTCCCAGGCGCTTCCATTTAGGCCTACAGTCGACTGGTAGACCGGAAGTCCGTGAGACCCCCACTAACAGATCTTGCGTTCCGGCAGATGTATGTCTAATAGATTTCAGTCCTATATTTTTCGGCCGATTGCTAATAAAGTTTGATTCGGTAGTCAGTACGTGTCTACGCTATACGGATGAATGTGAACCAAACATAACGTTACAATGCATGAAATCCGTACAAAGTACATTTAATACAAAGAGGGCGAACTTCATGCCTTCATGTTTAAAAACAAATGCAAAGAGGTGTCCATTATTATGAGTTTGTAGTGACTCTATTCACCTATCACAGTCTGAATATTAGACTAACACTGATCGCCCTACACAGCTGATTCATATACCAACTCCACCAAGGAGGGGTTATCTCATCTTCTACCAGTACCAGTGAAACTTTACCTCATCTTGTTTACATTTAAGATGAAGTCATTTCCTGCCTAGCTTGGTCTTGTTTTACTTCACTGAGATAAACATCTCTTTGTCTACTGGACTTTGTGGCTTTTTACTGCATGCACTCTAGCACATGCAAGCCATGCTTTCTCACTCTCTACACTAGCTTTCATCCGAGCAACACCTATTTTAGCTTTTTCTTCTTCACCCATATGAGTCACCATTAGACTCATGATGGCCACCATGAATTGTATTTACGGGGTTACAATTCATGCCTTTTTCTTCTCCTCACCAAGGCAGAGTCCGCCGACCGACATGGGGCGTTAAATCATCAACCATTCCTTTTCGTCTTCTTCGACATCATCATCCTTCTCAGCTACTGAGCCCTTCGGACTTTTATTACTTCTCCGCTCTTCATAATTTGTGTTTTATCTAACGGACACGTTCATAGCACAGCGTTTAGGCTATATAGCTTCTCTCCACGGCAACACGCCGGAGATCATAGCAGCCACATCGTATACGTGCTTGTTCAACGATGGAACTGAATATTGAATATCGACCTTTTTCCACGCGCCTTCGCGTTCATCATCTTCGAACTCTTGTTCTCGACATCGTCTTCTTCACGCACGCTCGCGTTTCATCGTTTTCATCGATCATCTCTCATCTCTTCCGCGGACGCGCATTTCATTCAGGCCAACTGAACTTTATAACCATGGACTTTAATTAATCATCGTGCAATAGATCTTTCGGACATTGGTTTTTACTTTCAATAATGACGTCATCCAAATTCTACATCACTTGTGTGGACATTCTTTTATTCAGTCGTTGCAACTGTCTTATTTCTATTAGTGAACTTTGTATTGGGTGCTGGTGACTGCCGTATGTGTTAACATCATTAACAACAACAACAACACATACAATCCATCACTCACCACAATCTTCCCGATATCTCTTATCACTAAAGTGGTGACCCCGACGTGATTGGAGCCCGTTGCGGATATCGAGATCGACGACGACATCGACCTCGAAAATGGACTTTATCATTCGTCAACAAATTTCTTCCATACAAGTTTAACTTCTTTCTTTATTTGGACATTTTTCGCATCATCTTCACGTGTATCATCAATGTTCATCGAGTCCTACTTTTCATCCCTCGTCATCGACATCGATCGTTTCAACCTTTCAACAATCTAGGAGGAGGCTCCTGTAGTGACTCTATTCACCTATCACAGTCTGAATATTAGACTAACACTGATCGCCCTACACAGCTGATTCATATACCAACTCCACCAAGGAGGGGTTATCTCATCTTCTACCAGTACCAGTGAAACTTTACCTCATCTTGTTTACATTTAAGATGAAGTCATTTCCTGCCTAGCTTGGTCTTGTTTTACTTCACTGAGATAAACATCTCTTTGTCTACTGGACTTTGTGGCTTTTTACTGCATGCACTCTAGCACATGCAAGCCATGCTTTCTCACTCTCTACACTAGCTTTCATCCGAGCAACACCTATTTTAGCTTTTTCTTCTTCACCCATATGAGTCACCATTAGACTCATGATGGCCACCATGAATTGTATTTACGGGGTTACAATTCATGCCTTTTTCTTCTCCTCACCAAGGCAGAGTCCGCCGACCGACATGGGGCGTTAAATCATCAACCATTCCTTTTCGTCTTCTTCGACATCATCATCCTTCTCAGCTACTGAGCCCTTCGGACTTTTATTACTTCTCCGCTCTTCATAATTTGTGTTTTATCTAACGGACACGTTCATAGCACAGCGTTTAGGCTATATAGCTTCTCTCCACGGCAACACGCCGGAGATCATAGCAGCCACATCGTATACGTGCTTGTTCAACGATGGAACTGAATATTGAATATCGACCTTTTTCCACGCGCCTTCGCGTTCATCATCTTCGAACTCTTGTTCTCGACATCGTCTTCTTCACGCACGCTCGCGTTTCATCGTTTTCATCGATCATCTCTCATCTCTTCCGCGGACGCGCATTTCATTCAGGCCAACTGAACTTTATAACCATGGACTTTAATTAATCATCGTGCAATAGATCTTTCGGACATTGGTTTTTACTTTCAATAATGACGTCATCCAAATTCTACATCACTTGTGTGGACATTCTTTTATTCAGTCGTTGCAACTGTCTTATTTCTATTAGTGAACTTTGTATTGGGTGCTGGTGACTGCCGTATGTGTTAACATCATTAACAACAACAACAACACATACAATCCATCACTCACCACAATCTTCCCGATATCTCTTATCACTAAAAGTTAAAGGGATAGTTGACTTTTGGTAAAGAGAGTACAGTAACTTTTTAGGAACCAAAACCTGCACCATTACATTACAAACTAATAGTTATAACTCCACCATGCTCGAAAGGTAACAACAAACAAATATGACTTACATTCAAAAAGAGCTGTTAAAACTCAAGAAGGCGCTTTCTAAATCTCATTATTGGTTTCAACCATTTTTAATTTTAAAAAATTGAGCATGTGATGTTTTGTTAAAAATGATTAAATAGAGAGATCATCAACAACGTCTTAAAAACATATTTTGTAAATTTTTGAAAGTTGTAAGCATTTTATATTTTTTCAACGGCTAGTTCTAAAAATTGTGGGGCCCCACAATAATTATAAAAAAGTTATATTTATGGATATTTTAGCTCTTTTTGAACCTGTTTTGATCAAATCAAATCAACCACCCACCCTCTTTACAGTAACTATAAAGGCGCTGTAGCTCTTATTAGAACTACACGCTTAGGAATACAAGCTTAATAATACCAACAGTCCTTTCCAGGACTACCTACAGTCCTTTCCAAGTTCTTTGCCACTTTATCTTAAAAATTACATATATTATTTGTATTCATTTCATCTTGACATAGCGTTATGTCATTTTGGGGCAATATGTGATATTTCAGTCTAAAGATGTAGTAATCTAAATAATATTATAATAACATAATATGTGAAGGCAGTGAAGCTATTAATCGTAACTTCCAAAATATGCCTGATGGAATAAAGTCATATTTAAAAAAATCTCTTTAAAATTGTATCAACTGGTGTTTTGTTGCGCTCTGCAACTACATATTTTGTGAAACAATCATAACTATTATCTCTGAAATATAACTTTAAAACCAGTCAAGCATACAGAGTGCATATTTCCCATTCTCTGGGTAGCTTTCCAGTTGTATGCAAGGGGGGGGGGGGGGGTTGACCCAATGACGATGCGGATACTGTGTGGGTCTGGACACATGATGGCGTTTTTCTATGCACATCACATTTTCACTTGGCAGCCCAAGGGGGGGGGGGGTTATACCCCCTAACCCCCACCCCCCCCCCCCCCGAGATCCGCCACTGGGTGTGTGACGGTGTGATCGGTGCTTTGGTGGGGATTGGGTTTTTCTTGGGCTAAAGGGGATGGGGGGGGGGGGGGGTAAAGGAGACGTGAGGAAGTAGCATGTCTTAGTTCCTTTGATCTTTTATTATAATAATAATGCTATTTATTCAACAACAAAAAATTCACATTCACAGCTAGAAGCTGAATTGCAGCGTCATTTTCAACACTATTTACAAACATGGAAATAACATAAATGAACTCACGATAGAAAGAAACGTTGATATATTATATACAATAATTAATGAATGAACTACATCATAAAATACCTGAATAGTATCACGAATTAGGCATGAATACTAACGAAAAACAGTAAATCATATTGTTGTTTTATATATCAATTAATGAATTAAGTGGTTACAAAAGTATCAAAGGCATCATGTCTAACTTTATATTTCCTAATTCAAATTTTATATTTTAAAATTAAAATCATTATGATTGATATAACAATTACTGGGCTAATTAAACTACGCAAATTACATAAGCTAGTTGCAATGCATGAAAGTAAGTAAGAATTTGTCAAGGTTGTATACTACATAAAATATGAATCATCACATTGTCATATGCAGCGATATTTACAAACTTCAAAATAACTTGAACGACTCACGAGGTATAAGGAGATCTGAATATATATAATAATTAGAGAAAGACAATCCTAATCATAAATGAATAGCATTACGAATTAGCCTGTGAATTCTAACCAACGACAGTAAGTAATATTGTTATTTTATATATCAATACATCAAATAAGTAATAACACAAGCTAATAATATTATATTAAGGCATCGTGTAATAATTTAATTTTCTTATGCAAATTTAATATTTTAAAATAAAATTTAAAATCATTATAATTAATATTTAACACTTACTATAAGCAAGCTAAAGATTTATAAAAAACAACTAGATAAACTAGAAGCAATTCTTGGAAGTTAGTAATAATTATTTATCAAAATTGTATAATATATTATGAATCATAATTTCTTGCATTCAATTGCTTAACTAACTTCATTCAATTGTATGGATTATTAATATAATGATATTACCCATAAATTGAAACTCGTACACACAAAGGCGAATTCAAATGCATTTAAATTCTGTGAACAATATAAAATTGGAGTGTAAATCGTAATAGTTATAATATCCATTATGTTTATTCCATTGAGTCAGTGAATTGAATATACAGTTGATTTGTAATTGTTTATGTATGTAAGGTAATTATTTCTACTTTCATTATAATTGTGTAATTGTTCTATTCTCTGTTTATGAATAAGATGTTAACATTGGACATATTTTGTTTAAGTATATTCAATTGTAAATGTTATGCGGAATACAAATCACTTAAAAAAAATTGTATGTGTGTGTTTGTTGCCGGGGGGGGGGGGGGGGGGGGGGGGGATGCACGGGCCAAGGACAACCGATTAACTTTATTCAGTATTTTGTTTAGTATCATGCATCCCGTTTACATTGTATTAATTTGGCAATGTTAACCCAAGTTTTAGCGAGTTCATTTTCAGTACTACGAAACTAAATTGGACCATTTTAAAAACAGGTTTATAACAATTCAACTATCAATGTAGGCAGACAGTAGTACAATGATAAAGCTCTCATACCTGATCGTGTATTAGGAATTATGGTCATTCGACTTGCCGGGGAAGAAGTAGTTACTATACGTATAATGGGAATAAAAATACCAACACTGATAATAGCGCTCATTAGCAAATCGATTAACGATTAATACATAGTCTATGGTCCCGTCGCAGAAAGAGATACAATCGATTGTAAGTTACACTTTATTGTAAGGCAGTAAATTTGCGCGTTACGGTGTTTTGTATCCGCGTCGTTACATACCTAAGTCCTTTTCTGATATACAGGGTGGCCCCCAAAAAACGGAATGGGGCACTTCCCAAAATATAATACCCCAATGTTTATGTTCATCGGATAGGGTGTCCTTTCCAATGAAAAAGGATACCAAGAACAGTAATTTTGGTCAGGTTGTTTTTGTTTAAGGACGCAGTGAGTGAGACCATGTCAGGTGCCGATTTATGTCGATTTCGACAATGCCAGTTTATCGCACTCCTTGCCCCTAATACCATTCAGCGACCAGGCCCATTCTCTCGGCACACGGCTGAGTGCACACTAACAATAGTGCGCGATGCTCAACGATATGAACGGCGTTTCGTGCGATTCATCAAGCGCTGGCTCAATACAAATTGACAAAAAGAGAACCTGACATGGTGCACTCACAGGGCCCTAAAACAAAAACTACACGACCAAATTGACTGTTCTTGGTATCGTTGTTCATTTGAAAAGACACTCTATCCGATGGACAAAATACATGTGTTACTTTATTTTGGGAAGTGCCCCGTTCCGTTTTTTGGGGGCCACCCTGTATATGTCTCGTCATTTCATTGTTAAAATAATTCAAACGTCTACGCTTTTGATCTACAATCTAAGTTTGCACAATGATTGCAATTGACGCACCATTGACATACAATTATATAATTTGAATTATGATAGAACGTACAATGTACTTATTGAAATAACGGCAATGTGTACAAGATTCAACGTGGCTGAGGCAAAACGAAAAATTAACTTCATATGTTTCTCTGTCATTTCTTCGCATGAAGTTTCTTTCACACGCGGGGCGGGTGGTGCGTGTGCATTACGAATGCAATGAACTGGTGGTGAAGGGAACGTTTCTCTCCGATAGGATTTGATATGCTATTTAGGGAATTTTCAATAAAAAAATGTTACTGACGTTCTAAGTGATGATTTACGTTATAAGAGATACAAATACAATAAAGCAAGCTGACATTTATATAATGTTCCACAGATGAACAATAAGTCAACAACAGTTTACGCATAAATTATATCAAATTGTGTTATCACAACAGCGGGTTTCATAAAGCAAATACAATATGGACACATAATAATATAATGATAACGAACACATACTTGATCGTGGACTTGGAATGGTCGGTGGACTTTCGGGTACTAAATAAGTAGTTGATAAAGTGGGAATATGAACGTCCAATCTGATGGTTAGAAAAACTGTCAAGATAATTTAGAAATGCACAATTTATGTGCCTATAATTACTAGTGCAGATAGAGCATACTACATTAACTGCGTTTCTTATATGCTTTTTATTAATAATCCTGGGCAGACTTTAAATTCAGGCATGTATACGTGTGTTGGTATCCGAGTTGTGTTATATACCTGTCCTGTTTTTTTCTGTTCAGATCAGTATTCTATACGGAGTGAGAGGTAAATGACATGTTTTCTCTTCACCTTCAGGCTGTAAGTAGTAATGCTTAAAAAATCTAAAAACTAAGAACTTAACAGTTAATATGTACAGTCTGACAGAAATACAATAATGTCCATCGTGGGTAAACTGATTAATTGAATAAGATAAGTGTACAATGTAAGTGCCAATTGAAATATTGAAAATAGTCAATTAATAATAGTCCCATGCTTTGAGAACGACATAATATACATACATTATGATATCGCAGATCAATTACCGTTTCAAATATCCAGCCAGAACCAGTCAAGTTATGTAGTATTCGAAATAACAATTCAGCTCTAAGTACATGCTTGGTGAATGGAGTATGTCAGCTATTTGAATATAATTTATGTTGCTCTATCATAATTATGTATATATAATCAAATACATTCTAGTTGTTAATTTATGACTTTACCAAATACGGAAATGTTAATAGTCATGACTAAACAACGTGATTCATCAGATATTAAACGACTCGTTGATACAGAATATAGCCTTTTGTATAAAAAGGACACATGTCACCAGATTAAATGCGAGTCTAATGCGATATTTCATGAAAAGACCCCTTTGCATACTTGTGTCACGACTAATATTTAATGATCATTCAACTGCAATCAGAGGAGCTATTTACATTACGAGTTAACAAATAGGAAGGCTGGACTTGTCACTTCTAGTCGTATTTTTCCTCTTGGGTATCACTTATAACAGAAATAATCAATGTTTTGAAACTACTATCTTTTTTGACTGCTCAGGCTGCCATGTTTTCCAACAGCTGTACCGCATGCAACGTCATTTGATTGGCACTAACAAAAGCGGGTTACGTATACCACTGATATAGCAGCAGATTCAATATCAGCGGTTACACAACCCGCTTTTGTTGGTGTACGCTCAGATGAGCTCAGATGACGTTTCATGCGGAACCGTTGGAAAATACGCAACCCCCACGCAGTGGTCACTCATTGCAGTTGATAGTGGTTTAAAAAAACATTACATATTTTCCATTCTCTGATTATAAGTGAATCCCAAGAGGAAATATACGACTAGAAGTGACATGTATGGTGCACTTATACAGGGTGGCCCCCCCCCCCCCCAAAAAAAAAAAAAAAACGGAACGGGGCACTTCCCAAAATAAAGTAACACAATGATTATGTCCGTTGGATATGGTGTCCTTTCCAATGAAAAATTATACCAGGAACAGTCATTTTGGTCGTGTAGTTGTTGTTTTAAGTGACACCATGTCAGGTTCCCATTTTTGTCAATTTTTACCAGGTCAGTGCCTGATAAATCGCACTTTATACTGCCCGTCATTGTATCGAACAGCTATGCCCATTCTCTCGGCACACAGCTGAATGCACACTAACAATGGCGCGCCTAATTGCTCGCTGTTCGATGCTATGACGGGCAGTACGAGCGATTTATCAGACACTGACTTGGTAAAAATTGACAAGAATGGGAATCTGACATGGTGTCAATCACAGCACCCCAAAACAAAAACTACATGACCAAAACTTCTGTTCTTGGTATCGTGTTTCATTGGAAAAGACACCCTATCCGATGCACATAATCATTTTGTTACTATATTTTGGGAAGCGCCCCGTTCCGTTTTGTTTTACCACCCTGTATATCAGTAACAGTAAGCGACAATTCAAACGTTTCGTTTCTCTTTCAAATTGTATGCAAGGGTATCAACTATACAGTTAGTGCTGCCACAATAATCTTATGGGGAAAGGGGCTTCTGGAAAAGCACCAGGGCCCCATTTGCAGAAAGAGATACAATCGATTGTAAGTTACGATTGATCGTAAGTCAGAAAATGTATGCGTTTCAACCAATCAGATTTGTGCATCTAGAACACGTGATCTGACTTACGATTAATTGCAACTTACAATCGATTGTATCTCTTTCTGCAACGGGGCCCTGCTTTGATTTCCTAAGAAATTTTCTCAGATCAGTATTCATTTTTATTCTAATTTCCCTTATTTGTAGGTAGTAGGTACATATAAATTAGTATGCTTCTAGTAATTACATGTACAGCCCCACAACCCTTCCCCCTACCTTAGCATAATTGGAAATAATTGGGGCATATATCATTATTGATAGTTGATATTAAAACAGAAAACAACAATTATAGATTCACTTCCATTCTGGGTCAAATTCCACTTTGTATGTGGCATTTCATAGGTAATTTCTAGCAACACACATGAAGATAGTGGGGTACTCTGGAAGAGCTATACAGTGCTAACAGATCTTGTATTCTAATGTATGAGCTCGCTGCCCTGATAAATCCAGATATTGGCGATGAAGGGATTTGGCTGAGTTAACTATCGTTGTATACATCCAGGGTATCCCCGTCGAAGGTTACTTCAATGGCATCAGATACAGGAGGGACTGAAAGAGAGAAGATAAAAGCAATTATAATTTTGAACACATTTAAATGTATTCTCCCACATTAAATACTTTTTATGATTAATAATGCTATGATTTTATCTTCGAATCTTGGACTGTGATGTTGTTTGGGGGATTGTTAGAAATTAAAAAAAAAATAATACGATTTCACTTTTGCAAAAAAGAGCATCCCCATCTCTCTCCCAGCGTGGCTAGGAGGGAACTTATAACACTGTCTGCAAGTTCAAGACTGTCATTCCCAGTCAAGGCAATCGTTTTGCGGTTGAATGTGAAAGACACTACAACCTGATAACACACAAAATGACAATCCGACTTTCTGCAACGATAACTTGAAAGATAGTAGATCAATCATAATGTTTTTTAGGGTATAACACTATAACTCATTACCTACATCTTGCAGAAAACCCTTTTCGATTTGCTTCGGTGGTCATGGAGAATTGGGGATCTTTGTAAATCATGTTATGGGTCCGTTTCCAAGTTTGACACTTGGATGCTCTTGGCACCCATATAAATGGAAATATTTTGCTCACAACTGCCAGGGCAACTAACGAATTAATTCAAATTATGTGCATACCTTTATATCAATGGTGTGTACTCGTGAGAGGTTTTTTTGTTGACGGATGTATTGATCTCTTAGAAAAAAAAGATAATGAAACCCATAAAGGAGGAAGAGCTCAAATCAAGTCTTTCATGAGTTAATGATTTAATTTTCTCTTTAATCATTAATGTTCACTCCTTACTAATGTTTGCAAAACCCAGAAATATGATTCCGTTTTACTTTATTTCATTTATTATTTATTTCGTTAGTTGAAAATGCAGGACACAAGAAGTTACTTTCTCAAAAGATAGTTTTGTGCGAGAACACAATGAACAAATTAGTATGTAAGGCGTGAACACAATGGACAACGCGTCTTCCTAAAAAACCTGGAGGGAAGGGACATCTGACATGATTGATAAAGATCCCCATTCTCCATGACCAAGGAAGCAAATCAAATACGGTTTTCTACAAGATGCAGGTAATAAGTTATAGTTTTATACCCTGAAAAAGCATTATGATTGATCTACTATATTTTAAGTTATCGTTGAAGAAAGTCCGATTGTATGTTTGGGGTGACAAACGGTATTTCCATTCATATGGGTGCCAAGAGCATCCAGGTGTCAAACCTTGAAGAAACTGACCCATGACATGATTCATAAAGATCCCCAATTCTCCATGACCACTGAAGCAAATCAAATAGGGTTTTCTGCAAGATGTAGGTAATAAGTTATAGTGTCATACCCTGAAGTAGCATTATGATTGATCTACTATCTTTCAAGTTATCGTTACAGAAAGTCCGATTGTAATTTTGATTGGGACAAACGGTAGAAGAATACGTTCACCAGATCCTGAATATAGATGATATTGGATATCAGAAACTTAATGAAGAATATGTAGCATATCAAATGAACGGCAATGTCTGCATCTGAACACCATATAAGACAGAAAAGAGCAAGATGCATGTGTCTAGAAGCAAGAAGCACCCTGACACAAAGTGCTCTATTTTCCCCAAGTGGTTCTTTCTTGCCATGCAGCAACAAATCCAAGCTGATACACGTCCTTGAAAAGTTGTCAGTAACATAAACACAATACAAAGATCCACAACCATTGGAAATAAAGGTGCATACTTAGCAGGATACAGTCGTGGACATCACAGTTGACGAGGCGACACTCCCCACCTCAAATGTAATAGCAGTGGTAGAAGAGATGGTGCGAGACAAGTCCTACAATTAACCAAAAAGCCTCTTGTTTAAGAGCATGGTGGCTTAGCGGTTAGAGTGTCCGCCTCATGCACGGGAGGTCCCAGGTTCGAACCCAGACCGGGTCATACCAAATACTTTAAAAATGGTACCTTCTGCCTTCTAGCCAGACACTCGGCATTTATAGAATGGAGAAGGGAAAGTTAATCACACGAGTTACCAGAGGACTGGCCCCCTTCTGTAACTTTCGCTACATTTAGTAGACGTGTGGCCTAGGGCTAATGAAACGGAGATAGGCGCCGCCTTATGTGCTAACATTGGTACGGGAAAGACTTTAACTAATTTATAGAATGGAGAAGGGAAAGTTAATCACACGAGTTACCAGAGGACTGGCCCCCTTCTGTAACTTTCGCTACATTTAGTAGACGTGTGGCCTAGGGCTAATGAAACGGAGATAGGCGCCGCCTTATGTGCTAACATTGGTACGGGAAAGACTTTAACTAACTAACGTCTAGGGTTTTCTATAGCTCAGTCGGAAGAGCACCAGTCTAGCAATCTGGAGGTCTCGGGTTCGAATCCCGTTGGAATCCCATTTTCTTTGCCTTCTTTTAATAACTAACGTCTTGTTTAAATGCATGTAAATTGCATTTGTTCCCATAAGACCCCCCCCCCCCCCCACCCCTTCCCCATCTCCCTTTGTATGCCACTCTTCTGGGGTGAGGTAAACACTTACGTCAATAGTCAATGTTTTCTTAGGAGGTGCAAATCATTTTAATTATAATATGTTATTATACATTTTGAAAATCAAACTACATAGCCCCCCCCCCCCCCATCCCCTGTTTTACCCCCAGTTCCCTTCTCCCTAGCTATGCCACTTCTCTAAATTGCAGAAGGGGGTCTTTGTGGCAACCTATCCCCTGGTAGTGTTATAGAAGAATTTAGGACGGAGTTATTCACAAAAACAGGTTGGAAATGGCGGCCATTTTGAAAATCCAAGATGGCCGCCATAATGGCTTCGGAAAAAATGGCAACATGGATTTTTAGATTTGGTGTACTTCAACGCTTCCAAAAATGTATAATATTCAAAATCACCCAAAATGTTGAAGGAAATTAC